>PVIC010001070.1:77504-100813 GCA_004025085.1 Thryonomys swinderianus
GGGGATTGAACTCAGGACCTTGCGCTTGCAAGGCAGGCACTGGAACCACAGAGCTAACCCTCCGGCCCAAGAAAAGTTCATTTCTAATCTATCTATGTTCACTTCTATTGGTCCATGTGTTACTCCAGGATCAACAATATAGTATCTTAATTAAGCAGGTGTACAATTAGTTTATACAGTATAAGTTAGCTGTAGCCATAAACCTAGCCCTAACACCAACCATTTATGTAGCAAATCTGAAGATAACCAGTCCTCACTATGAAAAAACAATAGTAAGGCTTACATGCATTTTTAGAGTTAAATTACAATGTGAGATTACACTTCTGATTAGCACCACTTGTTCCTGGAGCCCTAGATACACATGAAGCACACTGAGTGGGTGACCAGAAGACCTGGACCCACACGCTGGTACCTTTTGAAGAGTTCTTTGTTCTTTCCCTATAAACTTGCTGCATGACTCATTTCCCTACTGAGCAGATATTAGCTAAACAGCTATACTTGTAAACCTATATAGGTTGATAGTAGTTTGACCCATGTTGTACTCCTCTTGTGACTTTGCTGTATAAAATACCCCTGAACAAGAGCTTCTGCAGTCACCCCCTTTGGGGACCCCTCCTGCCTGTCAGGAGCTTTCTCATAATAAAACTTTCCTACTTTTAAACTCCTCAGTGCTTTGGGATTCACTCCAGTATGTGGGGGACGTGAACTCGGCACATGTGGCAGATACCTAGCAGGTGAAGAGTTGTATTTTTCCTGGATCAAAACTACAATGTAGTGCCAGTGTTAAGAACTGGAACCTAGTCTCTTAGGCTGCTGTAACAAGGACCACAGCCCGAGTGGCTTGAACAACAGCAGTTTATTTCCAGAGCACTGGATGTGCAAGATCCGAGTGCAGGTGTGGTTTGCTTCTCTGGTTAGAGCTGCCTTTCTGATTTCCTCACATGTCGAGATGGCATGTGCAGGGGGAGAGAGTAAGCTCTTTTTTTCTTACATGTCCCTTCTTATAAGGACACTAATCCAAAGGTCCCATGTCCAGGTATCATCACAATGGGGATTAGATTTTCAACATATGTATTCTAGAGGACACAAACATGTGATCCCTACCACAGGGGAAATAAACAAAACGATAAGTCCAGGTGGATAAAAACTTGTTACAGACTGGAGAGAGGTAGGTGAAGAGAAAATATGTGAGAAAAATTCTCAAAGATTGAAAGAGACAGTAGAAAATTCTTAAAAGTTTATTGCTGAAAAGTGAAATAAGTAATTTTCAGAATTCATATGCCTCATTTTATTCCCTACAACACTTTCAGATCAGAACCATGGACCATTAATAGCACAAGGTAGCCAGCTGAAAATGAGCCAAGTTATTTAGCCTGCAGTCTTTACATTCATTATTTAATTGATTAATAAATAATCTAGTTCAATAAATTTTTGTATTGGTTTTACTTTGCTCTAAGTTCCCCACTGGACTCGTATATAGAACGGGCTGAGAAAAGGCATGATTTTCAAAAAGCTGTTTGCCTAATGTCTTGTTGATAACGGCAGAGACAACGTGAGAATCCAAGTGTTAAGATCGCCAGTTCAGTACTGTCTTCCAGAAGCCTTTTTGGTTTTGACATTTAACAGTCTGCTCAATATCACAAACACAGAATTCAACAATGATGAAACACACAAACGAGTGCTTCTAACTTACGGCAGGTTAATAAAGGTCTAGGGAGTTGGGACTATTAAAAACAAAATTGCAGAGTGGGAGGAAATGGAGCTTCAAGTGTTTAGAATATGGGTCACATTCTAAGCCTAAGAAACATCCTCCACTATCAATGGTAAAACATCAGGAGTATTGGTTTTCAAATACAAAAGCACTAAAGCAAGTATTTAAACTATCAAGAGAAGTATTTAAGTGTAATTGAAGTCCTGCCTTACAGACTTAATTAAAGCACATGTATATATGGGGAATAGGAAATCTGCTATGTTTATTTTGGACGACTCTTCCTGCTCCTTGGTGTAGAGAGAGACTGTAAGACTCAGTGGCTGGTTGCTTGGGTGTCCCTTCAACAGGAAAATAGTGCAGTCAAAACAGGGAAAAAGGAATGCTTACCTATTGCTTAGCACCCGTGGGTCCTGAATTCTATGTATATTATGTCAGTTAATCAATTATAGAACCTACATAGTGGAAATTACTATTTTACCGAAAACTAAATTCACATATTTTAATACCGTACTCTAGAACATAGAGTCTATAAATGGTAGAGCCAGAAATGGAACTAGGTTGTTCTAATTCCATGTTCTTTGCAATGTATCATGCCATAGTCAAGGCTTAGGACAAAACTTGAGTGAGAAAGAATACACAAAGATTGACTGGACAATACAGTTGTGTAAAAGTTTTAAAGATTATTGCAGTTAAAATATATTGCCATTAATCTACCCTCAAAAACACTTCCCTTTCTTTGAACGTGTTTTATTATAATACATTTTCTGTATTTAAGCACACTGTGTTTTATATTTTTGTTCATTTGACAAATGTATCAGCAAAAAGTCTTCAGTATTCTCTGATTAAAATTCACTTTTCAATAAGTGCTATCAGCCACCAAGCTCAATTAAATTTCCTCATCTTCTTCTCCTGTACCTGGGAACAAATCCTTACGTGTTTAGAGAACTTATCTGAGAGTTTCTGCATTCTTTGAGAAGTAAGCAGACAAAATCCTGGGCTCTGAAGGTAGATAGCCTATGTTCACAACCCTTCCCTATCACCAATCATGGGAGACTGCAATATTTGTTAAGCCCCAAAGTAGACTGTAAAGAGTTAACCCTACTATTGGCTTGTTTATAGAAGTGAGTCCAAAGTCTACTTGCTGAGCTCAGAGTAACTCACACCCAGATTCCATTCCCACAACTAAAGCCCTCTTACCTTGAAGGACAGTGTTCTGATTACAGGCATATATTTTGTCTATTTTGTTCCTAATTTGAGAATGTTTTGTCTTCTTTTTTATGAGCCTTGCTTAGGTTAATTTCCATAGAAACTGCATGACTGCACATCCTCACACATAATACTGCCCTTGCACTAAGCTTACCTTCACCCCAACTGGTTATCAATAAAAATGAGTGGCTTGGATGGACCATTGCCTTTGTTCATTATAGCGGCATTGGTTGTCCTGGCCCTAGGTTTCTTTCTTTCTTAGTTCTGTCTTTTAGTTTTTATTCTTCCCCTGCACTGTACTCTGGACAGGAGATTGGACCCTACTGCAGAGGTGTCCCATAATGTTTCAGATGTCTCCATAACCAATTAAATACACATACACAAATTATTTAACTTTCTTGTACTCTTTTTTAGCAGAACTGATAGTAATGCCTAACTACTAAACTTGTAAGAAATAAAGCGATACTTATAAAGATCTTAACATAGTATTGAATTCATATTGAGTGTTCATCAAATGTTAATTTTTCTTTTATTTTTAAAAACAAATATAATAAGTATAAGTTACTTCCTCATACTCAGGGGTAAAAATACATACATACAAATATATAATAAATTAAGTTTCATTCAGTTCAAGGACTCCTAATGTCTATTGGTCAATTTGGGGATATCAGTCTCATTTTGGAGCATATATTTATAGTCCTTAAACTAGATAAAGGTCATTGTTGAAGCCCAGGTCCAGTTGGAGCTGGTGGTTCTACTCTTCAAAGCAGCTGCTTTATCCAGACTATCCAGCACTTCTTCATTCCTATTTATTTGATTGGGGTCTGGTCACCACCAATCCAATACACTCAAAGCAGAAAAAAAAATCTTTCCAGCCTTAAGGATATGAGCATGTATTTTGAATTTTGGTCATTCTTTGTTGAAAATTCTCTGACCGTATCTTCTAGATTTATCAAGCCTTCATGTTGTGAAAAGAAAAACCCAACTGGCCATTTTCTTCAAAACTGTCATGTTGTGCTTGGTGTATTTATTCTCTTGTCTGGTGCTGAAGAATATGTGTGTGTGTGTCTGTGTGTGTGTATGTATCTGTGTGTGTGTCCACTAGAGGGAAGTGGTAGTAAGGAAGATCTTAGAACTCTAGAATACAGTTCTAGTCTGTCTTTACTGGTGGAGAACAGATGCCTTTATTATGTTCTAGAGAGGTTGCTTTGGGGAAAAAAGGAAGAAAAACTTTGAAATAACAGAGACTCTTCCTATAAATTGCCTTGTTACATAAGCATAGATAAAACCATGTTATCTCTAAGATGCTGCAGGGATCATGAGATAAATATGATCTATTCCATCAAAATTCTGACCTTCTAGTCATGGAAATGAGACCTAGCAAAGACCAAGCACCTTTGAGCTTCCTGGAATCGCTATCTGAAATACAAATATCCTTGCAGTGATTTAATGCGAGATAATTTTACCTAAGAATGACTTTGGAGAATTATGGCTCAGCCTGAAGATAAACTTTGATGACCACAGTCTTTGTCATTCTGCCTCAGTGACATGAGGGTGGAACATAGGCCAGGGTGTTAGCTGATTAGGTTGCAAGAGACATAAAAAGGCCACACTCTAAATTAACTCCTACAGCCTAATCAAAATGAACAGAGCACTTCAGGCTATGATGGAGACATATTGGCAGCTGAAGAAGGCTGTCTACAGGGACTTTGGTGAAAAACCAAAGTATATAAATGCTAAAAGCAGTTTGATTCCAATGTAAAGATTAGGGTGATTTTTAGAAGGAAATAATTGATGTTAAGAATTCATTTCTCTCCTAATTTTGTTTCAATTTTGTCTTTATGAATGTAAGCTTTAATAATCATACAAAATAATAACTTGTTCTTATCTTTTCATGTATGATTAAAAAATGCATTTAAAACTGAGAATTAACTTGTGTCATATGCTGGTACAAATTCCCCAATGTTATACATGATTTTGAGATGTATATAAATTGTACCAATAAAGAATTCAGTTTATAAAAAATGTATTTAAAACAATTACACTGAGGAACATTTCAATAGCTGAAGATGTTCATTCCCTCCTGAGGCGGACCACGCTAACTGCAGGTTCAGGCCTATGGATCAAACAAGCCAGTTGCTTTTTTTAAAAACTGGATTCTTTATGGTACATTTTATATACAGCTCACAATTATACTCAGCATTGGGGAATTTGTACCAGTATATGACACAAGTTACTTTTCATTTTTACCCATGTCCCTACCCCCTATATACAACCTATATACAACCCCTATATACCCCTATATACAACCCCCTACCCCCTATATACATGTGCTTTCTTTTCAAATCATATTTATTCTTTCCCTGATTACTTTCTCCTACCCTATTCTCTTTGAATATTTCCTATTTCATAAAATCTATCATACATCCTAGAACTCATTTACATCTATAGGTTCTCATACCAGAGAAAAGATATGGTATTTACATACCTGTGGCCTATTTATTTCACTTATTAGTGTGTCCTCAAGGTGTATCCATTTGCACGTAAATGACTGAAAAGTTGTCATTCTTTATGGCAGAGTAATACTCTATTTTATATTTTAAAAAAACCCCACATCATCTTTATCCAGTCTCCGATTGAATTTGGATTGTTTCCAAGACTGGGCTATCGCACAATGAGATGCTATGAACATGAGTCCTGAATAATAGGAAGAGAGAGACTTGGAATAAACAGTTGCATTTTGATTCTAGAGCTTGAATGCATCTTTGTCTATGAAAATTTTCATCACTGGTCATGAAAAAGCATTGGATTTAGTCTCATGATAAACTTCTTAAGAATACCTATTTTTTATGTGTTATGGACCTAAATAGGAAAATATTGTGAATAAGATTTTCCTGGAAGATAAAATGTACATCAGGGCTTTTAGGCAAGTTTATTGGTGTCACACTGAGTGCTGGAATGCAAGAAGAGGGGGCAGAAGGAGAGGCTGACTGTGATACAATCACTAGAAAGTGCCATCAGATCCTTGATTTTTTTTTTTTTTTTTTTTTTTTTTTAGAGCTGAGCCTTTTATCCTATGCTTCAAGCAGTGACTTGATACAAACTTTCATGGGAAGGAGAGATGACCCGGAATTTTACTGCTCCCTTCTGCTGGGGGCAAATCGCAAAGCACTCAACCGAGTCCCTTTAACAAATTGTTTATGTTCCCAGCAGTTGAGGAAACCATTCCAAGCCACATACTGAGGTTTTCAGCTGTATCTGCTAAGTTTTGGGAGCAGTGTTTGTCAGAGGGTAAAACTTGGCTAGAAAGATTAGTAGAAGGTAACTCAGTTCTGTTTCTCCAACTGGCCTCCAGCTTTTGACTCTATCCTATCATCTTCTTCCTCTGCTACCCTGGTACTCTTTCTCCACCACTTGGCTACCATCTCAGTTGGTCCATATTTCTTGATAAAGTGGTCTTGATTCTAATTCTGAAGAGTCTGCCTCTTTGGTTATGAAACACACAGCTATCACGTCTCTTTAGAATAAAATGAGAAAAACTATTAGTGAAGAGACATTCCCACAACCAAGTGTGTACCAAATGTATGCCCCACTGTCTAAGAACATTACTTTGTCCTGTTGATCATGGTCTCTTTCTCCTAATAATACAGCTATGCCTTTTTTCCATGCTGGTCTCCCATCATAAGAACCTGATGTGGCCGGGAAAAAATCCTGGCTTAAAGGTTAATGCAATTCTTGTTTCATACTTGAGTGTATTCTCTTGTTGAGCGGTAGGCCACTGACCAGAGTTGCCAAACGGGAACCAAAAGTTGTTCCAAGGGAACCATTTATACTTCTATTTTAAGGTTTTTGTATTCATGTGTTCTGTTTATTGAAATTACATGCATTATGATGGTTATAGATTTAGAATATATATATGTACTGTGAAGAATATTGTCCTATCCACACATAGAATCATCTTCTAATTCTTATGTTACAGGTGCTTTTCTGACGCAGTTTCATCACTCTATTAAACTACTGAGTGGTTGTGAATGCTGCAGCGTGTGATAGGTCCATGCTGTATACTCACTTCCGTGCTCTCTTTTCAGAAAAGTGAGTTTCTTGGTTGGTAGCAATGTTAGATGGAATCTCATGTTAATTACTTATTTGCATAATAAGTGGGACGATTTCATTCTCCTTAAAATTTATGTCTATCCTGGTCAAATTCACGCTAATCCCTTACTGAGTATGGGGTCCAGTGTTATAAACTGGACAGGAAGTAGATGTTTTGCACTCATTAAGGAATGTTACCACATCTAGACTTCACATCTGGACTCCACATTAATTTCTCACCGTCCCTCTAGATCTCCGTGGCTGACTGGCTGGATGCTGGCATCAGTATCAATGGATAGAGCAACCTTGGGGAGGGAGCATTCATGTTGACGCTATCTATAGTATTTGTCCCACCATCATAGATTCTGCATTCATGGCTTTGGAGTTCTGCCTCTGTGGGACATGTGTCGTGCAGGCCTCTGGCCAATGAACAAATCTATTTTCACTCTGTACATGTGAATCTGTATATATACCTATCATAGTGTAACTCTCTTTTTATATGAAATGGTTGAGGATTTTCTCTCATTGTTTTTCTTCAGGTAGTCCATTTTCAGCTGGTAGCACATATACCCAAAGCAATCCCTTTCAGCGTGAGGCACACAGACCAAGGGCAGCCATTTTTGCTCTATTATCAGGTCAGAAGAGAAGCCACATGTGGCCATGGCAATGAGGGAGGTGCATCCTGGGAGATGGCAACGGAGCCTTGGTTACCTGCTTGGAGGTGGTGTGTTCTTGCCTCTGGATATGTTTGCGCCTGATCCTGAACGTCATATTCTTTTAGACTATTGACCACAAAGTTAATTGATAGATAATAAAGGTATGAGTTTATTTTAGGATTAATAGAAATGACTTGTCTGAATATCTTACCCCACATCTCATGAATTATGAGGTTTTCCAATATGGCTGGAGGGAGGAAAGAATCTTTTCTATGTATGAGCTCCAAGCAGTCTCCTCTAAATCTTCTGGAAGATTCTTCTCTGGACCCTGGCGGTTTTTACACATGTGCATGCTAATCACACTCAGCTGAATTTGCCAGCAGAGTCTGTGCAGATCTCTGTGGCCTTGCTGTAATCCTGTCTGCTCCAACACATCTCCCCTGAGGGCTCTGCCTTGATTTCCCCTACATCTGTTTGCTTTCTCAACTGTGGAAGTCTGCAGAGGTTCTGCATTGGTTCCCCTTCCTGCAGTCCCACAACAGAACTCTCCAGAGATCAGCATCTTTCATTGTCTAACATCACAGAGGCTGAAATCTCTTCCTTCATCTACTTAGCTATTCCGTGCTGGAGCATAGACCTGGCCTCCATCTTGGCCCATGCCCTCAAGTGTTAATATTAATTTAAACTTAATTTTCAGAAGGTTGATTTATTTTCCTTCTCCAGGAGCAAACATTTTGAAACATAAAACAATTCTTGGATATTTTATTCTTTTATGTCTATAATTTATATACAGAAAATCCTCATTGTTCATGCTTGTTATTTATCCTTTGATATTATCTTTCCCATCTTGTTCCCTTGTAGCAGTTTCTACTCATTATGTTAATAACATACAGACCGGATTGTCTTACTGGTCCGTGTCCATTAGTTCTTCCTAATTGGTCCTTCAATTCTGATCCTGAAATTCTATTTCTTTCACTCCTCTATCTAAGGGTCTTTGATCAGGTCAATCTATTCCCTCTGTCGGAAAAAAATGGTCCTTTCACCCTGCTTGTGTGCATTCGCAGCCCTCTTTCTATGACTCCTATGCGGTGACACTTAACTTCCTATCTCACATTTCGGGTGTTCATGCCCCAACCCAGTTTTCCAGCTTTGCATCAGTTTTGAACAGCTCTCAACCCACCCAGCACTTGCCATAGCACCCTCTGAGTATCTTTTTTCTGTTTACGTTCAGTAAAGCAGCCTATCTAGCTTTGCGTTATGGCTCTCTCTATATTTTTCTGTGTGCAGACTGTGAGTCAGTAGAGAAGAACAATATGCTTTATTTATATCTGTGGCTTCTGCAGACCCAAAATAATTAGATATGTTACATAAGTTCTTCATTAAATTCAATCAATCAAATATTTTCAGCACTTTTCTTGTGGAAGACACAAGTGTGTGCTTACACGAACATATCAGTCATTAACAGAGAAGTCTTAGAATAAGGTGTACCTTGATCAAAGTCTTCTCAAAAGAACTTTTTAAGCAAGAACTTTTCTAGTAGAAGTTCATGGAAATACAATCTTTCATATACTTCTTTACAGAAAACTCCCACCTTCTCTGCAAAATCTGTTTGCTTAAACTTTCCAAAATCTGTAGGATCTCATTGAGAATTTCTAATTCTCTTCTCTCCTGGGTACTTATTGTGCCTAGACATTTGAGCTGGTATTTTTAGAACATCTTTTCTTCTGGTTAATCGCTTCTTCAAAGGCCAGAGATGGAGATCTGTGTTCTATTACCTTACTTATTTTTTGGAAGGACAGCTCTCACCATATGCTTGAAGATGGTTTCCACATCTTTATCCCCAGACTCGATTGCTCAGCTATGCTCAGGTTGTACATATGCTTCTGGTTGAGTGACACGGGCTTATCTCTATAATGCCACCCATCAAAGCTAAATCTGGCATGCACTGAACTTCTCACCTTTTAAACTGTCACCTTGTCATTGCTCCACCTTAGTTAAAATAAGAATAATCTCCCAGAGTTAGAAAATGGATATATTTTTGTCTTCTCTATTTTATTACCCGACTCAGATCAGTTAATCCTGCATAAAATGTTCCCCAAAGTCAAGCTTTTTCTTTAGCTTGCTTTATCAGGGGAGGCATCAAACAAAGAAATAGCATGGACACATTTAGAGATACATAATAGAAGTAATATATGGAAAGGAGTAAAATCTCACACAGTCGTTCTCAGTGGTATTTCGGGAACATCCTATGTTTGACAACCCCTGGTTCAGGCAGGAGAATCCCACAGATAGAATAAATTATCACCTACCTACACTGACCATGGTCTTTTGGATTAGTTCAGTTTTTATGTTTTGTATTTATCTACACAAGGGCAATAGGGTGTATAGATCCAACAAAAGACAATAAAGTAGGCAAAAATCCTATATGTAAATCTACTATGAAGGAACAGTGTTAAACATAAATGTAAATGGAATACTTTTGGAAACTAGATGGTGGAGGGTTAAGATCTTGGTCCGCCCCTCCCAGGAATGCAGTGATTGCAAATATGCTTGCTATGTGACTTGATTCCCCATTGATCCCCACTTAATCAGCATTACCTAAGCAGCTCTACATGTTGTAATCTTACTGGTTGATTACGGTTTGTCCACCCTTTTTGAATCTTATTGGTAGCCCCACTTTGAACCCGCCTCACCTCGTAGCTTTGCTCCATAAAGGCCCCCTGCGAAGTGAGGTGAGTCTCCCACTTTCTTGGGTCATCCTTCTGTTTCTCTTAGGCAGAAGCTTTCTTTCTCAATACATTTCTTCTTACTCTGAACCTCCATCGCTCCTAAAATTCATTCCTTGATTTTAGAGAATGCGAACTCGTGTTTTAAGTCCCTCTCAGGTCAGGAGCTAGGCTTGATCTCTCGTATCACATGTAATAAAGTGTACGGATGTTTCCTCCACTGACATGTCACATTCTGAAACATCCATCAGAAACAAAAAGTAACATAAACCTATCATTAAGTGATAGAAGCGTAAATGGGAGACTCTCTAATTTGTTTGAACAGCGTCAAGAAGTCACACCTTGATGACTAAATGATATTTGTTCCGTGACTGAGGAAGTAGAGCAACAAACACAGCCATCCATAAGGTGTAAGTGTAAGAATAACAGGCCAAGAATTAGACGGTCGGGGTGGCTGCACCATTCTCTTACTGCATGGTCTTGAGCAGCTTATCCAACCACTATTCATCTGAATGACATATTCTTTACAATCTACTGGTGAAATAAAAACAATGAAAAACACAAATATAAAAAGATTTCCTAATACCGTAATTCCTAGGGTGAAGGGAGCCACCGGTGGAGAATGTCTCCAAAGAGCCTCAGTTTTTAAGCTAGAGAGACTTTACCCCCATTTTTTCTTTACCCCTCATTACTAACCCCTCCACCACATTTCCCTTTGAATATTTTCTATTTTGCACTGTCTATCATAGATTCTAGAACTCATTAACATCTTCAGTGTCTCATACCAGAGAACAGATATGATATTTACACATTGTGACCTTGAAGGTACGTCCATTTGAGGATAAATGACTCAAATGTTTCATTCTTTAAGGCAGAGTAATACTCCATTTTATAGAAAAACCATATCTGAGAATCCTGGAGGCTGGAAATTTTAAGAACAAGGTGCCAGCAGGTTTCTTTGTCTTACAGGGGTGCTCTCTGCTTTCCCAAGTGTAACTTAATGGAGTATCTGTAGCAGGCAGGCTTGCCAAATGCTGCCTGAAGCCTTTCTGAGAGGGCTTTAAGCTCACAGAGGAGGTGTCCTCCTGGCTCAGTCACCTGTTTGTTTGTTGTTGGATTTTAGGTTGGCCTTGAACTCATGGCAATCCTCCTGCTTCGGCTTCAAGAGTGTTTGTATTGCACGCATACACCACCGCATCTGACTTCTATCAGTTTGGCAGCATTTGTGTTTTTAAGGAGGTATATTCCAATCACATGATGTGCCCTTAGCCCGTCAAATTTATTACCTTCTCATATATAAAATGCATTCATTCCATCCCAGGAGCCCACAACGTTTTAAATCGTTCCAGCATCAGCTCAGAAGTCTAAGATCAAGTCTTATCTACCCGGCATCTAAATTAGATCTAAGAGAGACTCAAAAGTGTCTTTCCCCCTGAGGCAAATGTTTTTCTAGTTGCAGAGCTGAGAAATCAAACAAGTTAGGTGCTTCCAGAATCCAGTGGTGGAACTGGTCTAGGATCGATACTCCCATTTCAGAAGGTTAAAAGGGAGAGGGAGAGGCATAACTAGGCCTGACAGCCTGACTCCCAAGAGGGCAATGACACTAAATTATAAGCTCTGAGGATCATCTTCTGCAACTGAACGTCCTGCTTCCCAGGCACACTGGGTCAGAGTTCGGCTTCCCCATATTGCAGGAAAACTGAGCGTTATGTTTCTGGTAGGTAAAGTGTGTGCTGTACTTCTTTCAGGACGGGATCAGGTACCTGCAGCTTTCCAAGTTGGTGTTGCACCCTGGCGAGTCTGTACTTTTGGGGCTCGGGGAGCAGCTTCACCCCTATGCGCCTGCCAGGGATTACCCTAGTTGAGGATGTCTTTGGCGTTCTCACCCCTTTCACAGTGGACCTTGGGACCCCAAAGGCTGAGTCATCTTCTGGGTTCGGGTGGAGGTACCATGCCTGCTCAGCTCCCAGGCTCCGCGCACCTGCAGAGGGAGCAGCACGTGGATGCTTCCGAGGTTAAGGGCCTGCACCTGCCAGAGCAGCGCCCACAATGCACCTGCCTCCTTTGAGCCACAGCTGAGTGGCTGAGTCGGACGGCTGAGGAGGGCTGCACAAGAATTCAGGGAGCAGAGATCTGAGAGGGCCGTGGGCAGTGATCACTTCCTCAGACTGGCCCTTGAGGCACTGGATGTGGTATGCACGGCAGGCTTGAAGATCTCTGAGGAACTTCTGGGGTCACTTTCTCATTGTCTAATCATTAGCTCCTGGTCTTCTACAAACACCGCTCTCCTTAATGAACGGTTGCTTGACCACCTCATCTATTTTTATTTCTAAATATGTTCTTTTATTCTTCATATGAGCAAGCTAAGAACTTTCAAAATCATAATATTTTGTATCTCATTTTCTTTGTAGGTAGAAAAGCTAATCAGACATGTGGTAGGTAGATAGTTCAGGGATGGCCCTCAAAAGGCCCACATGGAGGACAGTCAAAGAGACCTTCACTGAAAGTCAACATTATCAAAGGAGAAAATGGCCAAACCCACATAAGACAATTGCGATCTCTGGGGTGCAGAGCCAAGATCTTGACGCATAGAAGAGTCTCCTGACTAAAGACCCTGTACACTTTCTACGTGACTAGATTTCTCATTGGATCTTCATCTGGTCAGTATGGCCTAAACAACTATACTTGTAATCTTATTGGTTGATCATGGTTTTGTCCATTTTGTGATTTCTCATTGTACCAATATTACCTAGGCGACTGTGTTTGTAATTTCATCCCAATTTAAACCCGCTCCACCTCATGGCTTTGTCCAGAAAAGCCCTCTGAGAAGTGAGGTGAGTGAGTTACTTTTCTGGGTCCCCCCTTCTGTCTCTCTTAGGCAGAAACTTTCTTTCTCAATAAAATTTTCTTACTCTAACCTCTGCTGTTCATTCCTAAAATTCATTCTTATATTTTAGAGAACACGAATTCGTGTGTCAGGTTGAGAAAGAGACCTTGCTCCCCCATATCAATTTAATAACAAATTCTGTCTTTAAAATTTGTCACTTTTTGCATTTTGCTACAAGGAAGGAGTGGTTGAAAAATACAGTGGGTATTTTAAATTTAAAAGCTTATTACAGTAAAAATATATTGCCATGAACAATGGAACCAGTGTGTTTGAAGTAAAGGAGAGTATTGTGAATATTCTGAGGTAGAAGAATGGCAATATGTTTTTTACTGAAATACATTTTTAAAATTCAAACATTCAGTATATTTTCAGATCACCTCACACTGATCAAATGTTTTCAGAAATTTCTATCTAATAAAATCATTACCAGTGTGTTTCAATCCATCATGCTCACTAGTTCTGGTACTGTGTGACCTCTACCTCTTCCCCAAAGTCAAAATGAACATGAAAAGTAAATGTTTTCAATGGATTTAGGTCCATGAAGCAGCCACAACAGCACAACTAAAGACATTCATGAAAGGAGACTTGAAGAACTGCTTCAGAAAGTGTCAAAACAATGGGATAAATGTATTAAAAATGAGGAAGACTGGGCTGAAGATTTAGCTCAGTAGTTCCGGTGTCTGCCTAGCAAGCACAAGGTCCTGAGTTCAATCCCTGGTAACCACGTACAACAATACTGGGTGTGGTGACTCACCCACCAGCAGTCATTACCACACACCACAATGCTGGGTGTGGTGGCTCATGCCTGTAATCCTAGCACTCGGGAGGCAGAGGCAGGAGGACTGCTGAGTTTGAGGTTTGCCTGGGCTACATAGTGAACTCAAGGCCAGCCTGAACTACAAAGCAAGACCCTGTCTAAAAAAAAAAAAAAAAAATAGGAAGACTATTTTAAGGGGGATTAATGCGGTCCATCTTTTATTTTAACAAATTAAATTTTATTCACTATATTTTATCTCACCATGTATCACCAGTTAAGATAATTCATATGAAAACACTGCTGTTTAGACTTTCCTGCCACCAAACATCCTAGTTCATTGCTCTTAAATTCTGTTTTTCACAAAGTTATAAGACATGAACATAATTCAGCTAATTTTTTGCCACTTTACAGTGAGAGTGATCTTTTCTACTATTCCAGTGTCTTGTTCTGCATTTTAATCTGAGATTGCATCAGAATAATCCTCACTGTCACGATCAATTAATCTTTTAGAAGAATGAGACTTCTATGCAGTGTTTCTTCAGTTCTCATGTCTGCATTACCCTTAACACTACATTCATAGCCATACAGACTTTTTCTAGCATTCACTTAAAAACCGTTCCACTCTCTACCCATTTCCTTGTCCAAGGTCCATTTCCACTGTTTTGGGTATTTGTTGACATAATACCTTCCTCTTCTCAGTTACAATTTCTGTCTTAATCTACTTTATGCTTCTATAATAGAAACATCTGAAACTGAGTAATTTGTAAAAAACAGAAATGTATTTCTTACAGTTCTGAAAGGCCTCTTAGATCAAGTTGCTAGTCAATTCTGTTGTCTGATGTGAACTGCCTTCTACTCCCAAGATGGTGTCTGCCTTGATTTTGGAGCCTACAAGGTGGAGAAATATTGTGTCTTCACATTGCTGAAGCTCATTTGCTATTGCTATGATTTGGATAAGGTTTTCCTTTAAGGGTTCATGTGTTGGAAACTTTATTCCCAATGTAATGGTATTAAGAAGAGGGGGAACCCTACAGCATTGGGGCCTATGGAAGTTGATAAGATCATTTCAGCTCAGTGGTGCCAATTTCACTGGCCTGAGATCTGCCTAGGAGACTAGTGCAGTACACATGTAGGTGTGTCTGAGTGGGCCATGAAGGTGTGAACTTGGCTACTATGTGTGGTCCCCTGACTCTTTCTTTTTGGCAGGGTACCCCCTGCACTGTTTCCAAGTCAGCATGAACTAAGCATTTTTCTTCACACTTTCTGCCGTAGGCTTCTGCCTTGGAAGCAGCCAACTATGCGCTGCATTCCTTCAAACTCTGAGCCAGTTAACCTTCTCCTTTAAGTCATGGGTCTTAGATATTATGTCTCAGCAACAGCAAAGCTGATAGAAGCCTGACTACTGTCCTCCCTGCTTCCTGTCACAGCATATAATCTCTCCCTTTCAGAGGTGCTCACATTGCTCTTTCCCATCTTGCAAGACCGTGGGTGAAAAAGCTGAGAAACTAGATACTAAAGAGAAGAAACCCAAAACCAAGAAGGCTGATGCCACTGGCGCAGTTAAACAGGATACTGTGGAGAAGGCTACAAAGATCAAGAAAGGGTGACTCCACTGCAGCCGAGACCCTGTCCTGGTTAGAGGAATTTGCAGATGCTCTGGATCTGCTCTGTATTCCAGAAAGGCTTGGTACAAGAAGAAGGACTCAGCTGTTAAATCCAAGGTGGAGGAGAAAAAGGAGAAGGTTCTTGCTACTGTCATAAAACCAGTTAGTTGGTGGTTACAAGAATGGGGGTACCAGGGTGCTTAAGCTTCCCAGAATGCCCAGGTACTACTCTACTGAAGATGTGCCCTGAAAGCTGCCGAGCCAGGGCAAAAAACCCCTTTTCAGAAAGTCTTTGCAGACTTTCTGTAGGTATTTTTTTCTTCTTACAATGAATCATGGAAGGTTCAAAACATTTTAACAATATTGCATATTTACAAAATCTTTTTTCCTTTATTTAGTTCAAAAAACCATCTTTCTCATATTTTACTAAATGTGTTTCAACTTTATATATCCTACTAAATTCATTATGCTTCTTTTTGTTATGGATTTTGTCACATGAAAACTTTTTAAAAAATCATGGACACTAATAAGTGAAATAAATAGGTCATAGATATGTAAATACTGTATCTTTTCTCTGGTATGAGAACCTGTAGATGTAAATGAGTTCTAGAATGTATGATAGATTTTGTGAAAAGGGAAATATTCAAAGGGAAAGTGGTAGGGGAAAGTAATGCAGGGAAATAAGTATGATCTAAAAAGAAAAAGACAGCATATATATTTCTTTCCTTATATATATATATATATATATATATTTCCTTATATATATATATTTTCTTATATATATTTCTTTCTATATATATTCTATATATCTATATATTCTATGTATCTGTCTATATATATATCTATATATCTATAACTATATATTTTATATATATAAAGAAATATATATATTCTTTATATATATAAATATATATATATTTATTTTCTTATATATATTTCTTTCTATATATATTCTATATATCTATATATTCTATGTATCTGTCTATATATATCTATATATCTATATCTCTATATATTTTATATATATAAAGAAATATATATATTCTTTATATATATATATTTTTATCTTTATATATATATATATATTTCTTTATATATATGGGGTAAGGGGTTTTGGGGGGTTTGGGATATGGGTTAAAATGAGAATTAGCTCATGTCACATACTGGTACAAATTCTCCAATGCTGAGTGTGATTGTGAGCTGTATATAAAATGTACCAATAAAGAATTCAATTAAAAATCCTCTTCATATTTTGAGTGTCAGTTGTTTAAAGACACATACACTTTATTCTCTTTATTGGAACTGGTTTCAATTATGGACTATAATTTTTGCTATTGAAGCTTTAAGATGATTGAATGAGGCTTATTCACATTAAGGAGAGAAATCTCCTCTAGTAGTTTTACAGTTTTAAATATTTCTCTTTCCTGAAAACAACTTATAGTAATACCAAGAATAACAAACATTTGATGAAGGATCTGGCCATTCTGTGATTTAACCATCATGTAAATAAGCAAATTGAATATAAGGCATCCCTTAGTGTTCTCTGAGGCTTTCAGTTAATTTTAGCATTGGGTTTCTTCTATTTATGCTTCTATATTTCTTTTTCTAATATATGTTGGGTTAATTCTGAAAGAAAAATCCAGTAGCCCTTGCAATTTTCCTATCTTATCAGGAACCTTCTACTTGACGTTTCTAGATTACTTTTATTGTCACTAATAATTTTCTCCTTTATCATAAAGAAAATTGCATTTCTTCTCCAAAATTAATTTTTACTTTATTCACTTCTTTTCTCAGTCCCCATTATATTGTCCATTACATTGAGTAATTAAGGACCCAGATATATGTTAATATGTATTTATTTCTACTTTGTTTGGGCCAATAAGGATAATTTTCATAGAGGCACATGAGAAATGTTTATGGGACAAATAGATAAGTGAATAAATAATGAACAGATGAATGAAATGATCATTGCAACTTAAACTTTAATGCAAATATTGGGAAATACAATGCAAGTGAGGAAGAAATTCACTTCATGAATGGCAATAGAAAGTCACATCCAACTATGAAACAATATAAAATAGTTTCTAAAATACAAAATTAAGCAATGGAAATCGCTGGTTCTTTAATCACTTGTTATGTCTCGCTGTATTTCAAATTAATTCTAATTTATTTTATTGCAATTTGTTTATATCAATGTTTCTGCTTAATTTTTAAAATATACTTCAGCTGCATTTGGTTACTGCCTGTATGTTTCATACTAGGGAAAAAAAACTCTTAGAAAATTATTCTGTGACTTGTCAAATATTCAGATGATTCAAAGATTTATTATCACCTTATTAAGTGAACAGCCATTCTTTTTTCATCTCTTACCTCTTGTGCTCTCCTTTTTTCTTTTCAGTGGTGAAGAGTAGGATTTCTGAATTGTGTTTGGTGAATTTAATTCTCCTTGGGAAATTAGCCATTTTGTTTGATTTCCAAGACCTCTTAGGATAAAATGACTTGACAGATCATAACTTTAACTATTTTGGTAACATCTGATCTATGGTATGCTATTAAGCATAGATCGAGTTTGATGTTAGTTTATTTTAGAAATTAATTTTCTTATAAGATTGAAATAACATAGCAACAAAAGTTAGATAAGTGATGACATTTTTACTCTGCAAATCTGTACAACTATTTCACTGACTATTTTTTAAATTTAGTTGAGAGGCTCGTAAATATATGTAACAAAAGATGTCCATCTTTTTGTCAAGATTCTCATTTTTAAAAATATTCAAGTCATATTTATTGAGTATTTACTATTTGCCAATGTGACAAGCACTATTCCTGGACAGTGGCATAATAGCACTTTTCCCTTGATAGCACATTCCTCTCTTATTTGTTCTTAATTTTAGCCTGATTTTATTTCTTTGCCCTAAGTACAGGTACATAAAAAGAATAATTACAGACAAAAGTAAATAAAAATGAAAGAATAATGAAATAGCCAAAGTGAATTTACAAATTTTTGTTCATATCTTGTAGGGAACACTTTTACAGTATTAATGTCATAGACTTTGTTTCTCACAGTTGCAGAGAAAATTTGCCAAGGACAAATTTCTACCCTAAATTTAACATTCTAAATGATTCTCTTCCATTTGTAGCTAAAACATACCATTTCCATCAATATTTGCTATGAATTTTGAATTGTTGATGTTGAAAACATTTGCATGAAGTGACTTTTTTCTTCACAATTCAGAGCACATAGAAGAGAATTTTCATCCACTCAACAAATCTTTATTGATGCTTTCCTACATGGGTGAATTCTGGAGAAAGGGTGATTTAAAAAAAAAAAAACAAGGCATGAAATCAAAGCAGGGGTATAATTCTAAAGGCTGCGGAAGAATTGTAACCCTAGACCTCAAAGAACGTTAGCAAGCAATAAATCCTTTAGGCTTAAATGTAAAAAATTAAAACTTGTACACATCTTTTTCTAAACTATAAAATTAAATGCATGGTATTTTTAAGGACATCATTTCTTCCAACAGTACTCAGCAACTCTTAATTCCTAAGGCTTTTGTAATAAAACTCAAAAGACAAAATCAATATGATACTTTTCACAGAAGTTAGTTCCACTACGATATATTTATATAAATGTATATGAACAGACAATGCACACTAAGTATATGCACATAAATTATACACATATCTTTTAAAATTGGCTATGATTTCTTGGTTGCACTAAAATGGTTAGCACTGTTTATCGTTTCCCTGCAAATGCCAGTCAAGTAGAAACTCAAGTTTATTGAATGAGAATGCAAATACACCACAAGAAGCTATTTGGTTTTCTTGAGTTTTGCACTGAGAAGTGATAACAGGTCAGAGGGCTCAATCAAATATTGACTCAGTGTTTACCGTATGAGAAGCCTTCTGGTAAGTACTACAAGTGACTAAATGCACAGTAAGGCAGGCCCTGTCCTCACATACTTGACAGTTCAGCTATGTGAGCTGCGAGGCTGGATGGAGCTCCCACTGGAAGGCCTGACGTGGACAGAACAGAGACTGAGCACTTTAAGGATGCTGGTGCTCCTCTCAAAAACCTGTTTCTGAAGATATTAGTGAAGGTTCATTTTCTTGATCTGCCCACTGTGGATATTAGGTTTTTCTTGGCAAATTTGCTCCAGAATTCACATTTCCTTTCTGCTTTGAGTACTGTCAGCAGCCGTAAACCAAGGAACACCGGGCATCTCCAGCTCATTCACATTCTGGATCCATATTTCAGCCAGCCAATCAAATAAACTATTAATACCTTTTCTGATTCCACAAGCTACAAGACTAAATGTGGAATTTCTACTTAGTGGGTTTATACCCTGAGACTCAGCCTGATTCAGGTTTATATTTCTTCCAGCATATTCTACCCTCTTAAAAATCCATTCCTCTTGGAGTTATGGGTGGGTAGGGATATGAGTAAAAATGAGAATTAACTTCTGTCATATACTGATACAAATTCCCCAGTGTTGAGTGTGATTGTGAGCTGTATATAAAATGTATCAATAAAGAATTCAATAAAAAAAATCCATTCCTGTACTGTTCCTCAGACCTTTACTTATAAGAATTAGAAAACTTGGGGCCAGAGATTTAGCTCAGTGGTACTGGCACCTGCCTCGCAAGTGCAAAGTCCTGAGTTTGATCCTGGGAACCACATACAATGTTGGGCGTGGTGACTCACACCCACCAGCGATCAATACCACATACCACAGTGCCCGGCGTGGTGGCTCACGCCTGTCATCCCAGCACTTGGGAGGCAGAGGCAGGAGGATTGCTGAGTTTGAAGCTTGCCTAGGCTACATAGTGAGCTCAGAGCCAGCCTGAACTACAAAGTGAGACCCTGTCTCAAAAAAAAAAAAAAAAAAAAAAAAAAAAAAAAGAAAAAAGGAAAAGAATTAGAAAACTCGCGAAGCTTTTTGGGAGTGTAGGAGATCTCCTCATGAGTCACCCTGTATGCCTCACCTTTAGGGTCTTTGAAGATTTGATTCTAGTTGTAGGCTGGAGAAGGGTTAGTTCTGTCTTGCTTGGTTAGAGCATCAAGGAAGGTCATTATTGTTTCATGGGCAACACGAGAGGTTTTCCCAGGCAGAGGTAGAAAGGCTAATACCAGAGGGAATTGGGTTGGGGAGAAGATACTCCTCTACTAAGGTTAGGGTATCTCTTCCTCTGGCAAAGTACTCGCTTCAGAATTTAGGAGTTCGGTGTCTCCTCCCTCACCAGGAACATCCCAAACATCTCAATACCAGTTTAAGGGATCCCATTCTTTTCTGATCACTGCCCTTAACTGTACTGCAGGTGCCTTTCAAGGCTGAGTATTACATCTATGCTGTAACTCAGCCAGTGACGTCAAGAGGACATATTTGGGATTTGGGGCAACTTCAGCTCTCCGGGTAAAGAACAGAAGATTACCCATCAAAGCACACTTAGAAGCTGTTGGAGTTTCTGTGTGTCTGGAGCTGGGAACTTGAGTCTTAGAGCTGTTTTCCTCTGGTAGTTTGTTCAGAGAACAGCTTCACTAAGAACAGCCAGCCAGCGTCATATTGCCCAAGGTTCCGTGGCTTCCATGAGATTCCCAGGAGAATCCCAACACTCTGCGGTTTTACATCACCACGGAGAGTTGCACAAGTTGATTTTCAAGTTCTCCATACTTGGGAGACCTCAATTTCTCAGCCCGAGAGCTTGATTTTCTTTCTGACCATTCTCAAAAGTAACCCACCTTCTTTTCCTGTCTAGCGTATTTGGTATGATTGCTGACTAGAATTTTCAAAAGGGCCGGAAAGCATCTTTTCAGCCTGTGGTAAATAGACTCCAAGACAAGGGGTCACAGATTGTTTGGAGAACATAGTGAGTGCATCATTGAGATAAGGTGAAACCTAGAGGTATAATAAAGAAAAATTAACCCCTCAAAAGTGACTTGCTGGGAGTTCATCACACAGAAGTCAAAAACAGGTCAGATACTGGTAAGTACTTTGAGGTGTCTTTCCTACAAGTCCTGGGCTGTATTTTCAGGATTCAGGTTGTTTGAAGAATAGTTGGAATGCCCCAGTGTACCTTTGTGATAGAATAAAAAGGTTGAAAAGCTTTTACTTGCTGTCGGAAGACAGTGTTATGCTAAATATAATGCAATGCTCTAAGGCGTGTAAGATCAACTGTATGGTGCAACCCTGAAGGTGTCCTTAAAAGAAATATGACCAAAAAAGACACTGGCCTCTTTAAACGTCCCTGCCACTTCCTTTACAGAATTTCACTGAAATGGCTGGACATGCATATTCTGGGTCCTTGCCGATGTTAAGGTATTTTAAGGTATTTTCCTATAAAAGTAGAGGAAGACAAAAGGAAAGGTAGAAATGTATTCCACAATGGAAAATGTGATTCTCAGCTGTTGGAATAAAATTACATTGATGGCGGCAAAGTATTTTCTTCCCTTGAAGAACAATGTTTGATGTTGGAACCAGACTCTGTGGTGATGAGACTCAAAGATAAATCGGATTCATATTTTCAAAAAGAGGATCCAGGGGTTGCTTAACAGGGTGATTTTTAGAGGTTAACATACGAACAGAGGTTACTTTATTGTCTTGTCTGTCTGTCCTGTGTTTGTTGGACAGAGATAATACAGTCTATTCTCCATCATTACACATACAAAGAAATTCAAATTCGATCACAATTATTCATTATAAGTATGGTGACATTTTAATATCTAGAGAGTCTAAATCTGGTCTACACTCTGCTTCTTTTCCCTCTTTGTGTTGATTTATACATCTCTTTCTATTTATCTCTTCTGTGCATCACACATATTTCACTATGAACTCGGTTTTGCAGGTGAAAGGCCACAACTAACTGTTTGCATGTCTTATCTCTGCCCAGAGAGTGGTGACTCACAAATGAGCTGGCTGCACCTACTGTACATAAAACAGCACCATCACTTTGATCTCTCCCTTAATGTGCCAGGTTTAGATTACTTTGTGAGCAAAAGAGGTGAGAGGTGGCAGGATACTATTTTAACTAACTACTGGGGGCAGTATTTATTCGTGGTGCAGATTTTTAATGGGAAAGATGGAACATGAAAGCCTGTCAAATGTACTGCTCAAAGAGTCTGACAACACAGAATATTTTTATAGATGAAAGGTGAGGAACCTCCAACTTCTTAGTGTAATATAAATTGTATGGGAAAGGTAAGATGTAAAGAAGCCAGATAGAAAACTATCTATATACTGTTGATTTTGTGGAACCCTGCCAAAAGACCTGAGAACTATTTTAGAGTTTCTTTTATTGGTGACAAAGTATGTTATGGTGAACAATAAAAATATATGCTCTGAGAAAGATTTTCACTACACACAATTAATATTATTTTAATATTATAGTACTATTTAATATTGTTTTATTAAGAACTAGATATCTCAGATAGTGTCTTTTCCAAATGGTGTCAAAAAGAAACTAAAAAATACACAAGGATCACATTCTTTGTGTTTTGAAAAGTTGTTTTATTTTGTATTCATAATCCAACTATTAGTTCTATTATATTCACTGCAGAAATTGCTTGAAAATTCTGTCTTTGCCTTTGATGCCTTTTTGTCTTCTCCTTTTTTAGTTCACTATAGCCTTACTCCAAAACAATGGTTCTTAGTTTTTCTTTCTTTCTTTTTTGA
>PVIC010001071.1:9158-59169 GCA_004025085.1 Thryonomys swinderianus
CTCCACAAAGAATGGCCGCTATCACAAAATCAACCAACAATAAATGCTGGCATGGCTGTGGGGAGAAAGGAACCCTTCTCCACTGTTGGTGGGATTGCAGACTTGTGCAACCATTGTGGAGATCCATGTGGAGATTTCTCAGAAAACTAGGACTAGGGGTCCCATTTGACCCTGCTATCCCCCTGCTAGGAATATACCCCAAAGAATTTTAAAAATCACATTGGAAAGAGAGATGCACACCCTTTTTCATAGCAGCTCAGTTCGTGATAGCTCAATCTTGGAAACAACCCAAATGCCCATCAACTGGAGACTGGATAAAGAAGATGTGTTTTTTTTTATAAAATGGAGTATTACTCTGCCATAAAGAATGACAAGATCAATCCATTTAGGTGCAAATGGAGACACCTGGAGGATATACTAATAAGTGAAATCAATAGATCACAGATAGGCAAATTCCGGATCTTCTCTTTGACATGAACATCTGTAGATGCAAATGAGTTCTAAAAAGTATGACAGCTTTTATAGAGTGGGAAGTTTCCATAGGAAATTTGGTGTGGGAATGTAATGAGGGGAAGGAATAAATATGATACAGAAAGAAAATAAAAGAGTTTGTATAAAGGGGGTGGGAAGGTGTGGGTGGTAGGGATATGGGTAAAAATGAGAATTAACTTGTGTCATATACTGGTACAGATTCCCCAGTGTTATATATGATTGTGAGATGTATATAAATTGTACCAATAAAGAATTCAATTAAAAAAGAATTAAAAATCGAAAGAACATGGATATATTCCAAGGTTGCCTCATATATGAGGCAATTATCAATAAATTATATTTACTGATATTTATATTTATATATACTTTATATAAAATTATATTCTTATTTAACAGTATAACTACAAAGAAAATAAAAGAAAGGAAAGTTAGAAAAAAAAGATGTGGGTTTTTTCTAAAATGGAGTATTACCCTGCCATAAAGAATGACAAGTTTCATGCATTTAGGTGCAAATGGATACACCTTGAGGACACACTAATAAGTGAAATAAATAGATCACAGATATGTAAAAACAATATCTTTGGTATGCAAACCTCTAGATGAAAATAAGTTCTAGAATGTATGAGACATTTTGTGAAATAAGAAATACTCAAAGGGAATGTGGTAGGGGAAAGTAATGAGGGGAAAGAAAAAATATGACTAGAAAAGAAAAAGAAAGCACATATATATAGCGGGTGGGGGTTTTGGGATGGGTTGGGATATGGGTAAAAATGAGAATTAACTCTTGTCATATACTGGTACAAATTCCCCAATGTTGAGTGTGATTGTGAGCTGTATGTAAAATGCATCAATAAAAAATTCAATTTTTTTAAAAAAAGAAATAGCTCTTGCCATTAGGATTCATCAGTGTAATGAAACCTGTCTCACCTCAAAGCCATGATCTTAATCAATCTTTTCATTCAGTTAGCTAGTCACTCTATTAATTTCCCATTGCCACTGCAACAAAATTACCGTACTTTGTTGCTTAAAAAACATTAATTTAATATGTGACAATGATGGAGGTCAGAAGCCTGAAATGGGTCTCAGTGGGCTAAAACCAAGGTTCTAACAGGTCTGTCTTCCTTCTGGAAAATCAAGAGAAGAAAGAATCCATTTTTTCCCCCTTTTCTGGCTTCTAGAGGCTGCCTAGAGTCTGTCACAAGAGGTCCCACTCCACCATTAAGGCCAACAATGGCCTGTTGAGTCTTTTTCTCTCGAATCCCTCTGACATGGACTCTTCTTGGAGGGCCATTGTTCTACATACCACCAGTACTTAACAAATTCCTTAATCACTCAGTTCTATTTGAAGGTTTTGTAAGGGATTTTTGAAATGACCTGTTTTGATGTAATCCTTACTTTTCGAAAGACAACAATAAAGATGATGATAATAGCAGCCTTGTTTGAGAATTTACTATATGCCAGGCTCCACTCTAAGCAAATTATATGATTTAACTCATTTATCTGATCATACATCCATACTAGGAGCTTGGTAGTATTAGCATCATCATTTTAGAGTTAGGAAGTGAGGCACAAAGAAATTGTACTTCTTGCTTAGTTTATATAACTTGTTTGGGGAGCTCTGACTGTATAAGTTTGTTCTTTAATATAAACTTGAGAAAAAACTAAAGAAAGGCTGTCTTTAACTGAGTAAGCAGAAACAACATGAACTGTAGAAATAATGTAAGCTTTCAAGCTAATAAGGCTATGGAAATTAAGACAAAAAAGATGTAACAAAGAATGTTAAAGTCTGGGGCATTTTATAGACACATAAGAACAAGCCAGTGAAATTAATCAATGGATAGTCATTGTCACCACTGTTCCTTTAAAATAATTTCACTCGTAAAACTAACTGAAGTTTTCATGGGAAATATAAATAACAGTTTAGAAAGAAGCCTACAAAATTTAATGGCATCCCGCCCTGAAGGAACATTCAACAATTCTAAAATAAGTGAGCACACACTGAGTCAGCTGGGGTGGAAGGGGGACCCTGTCCAGCTGCGTCACAAGAGAAACACACTCTCTGCTCTCAAGTGGAGACAAATGGCTGGCCGCTTACTTCAGGTTCAGGTTTGAGGCTACCAGGGTGAATGAAATCCAAAAAATGTCCTGACGAGTGGCTTCTAGATATGGAAATTGTATGTTAAATTCAGTTCTACAGCTCAGCGGGTCAGATCATGCTAGATTATATTGCTTCCCAAAGGAAGAAAGTCTGAAAGAGTGATTTAGTAAGATGCCTGGCTATAGACAGAAGAACTGAAAACCTGACAGGATAAGAGTAAAAACTGGCCACTAACTTGGAGGAAAGGTTAGGGAAATATAGAAGAAAATTTTTTTTTAAAAGTAGAATTGACAGGAAGACTGGAAGAAAGGGTAAGACCAGAGAAATTCCTATTTAAAGTCCCATTTCAATCAATTCTGACTATAAAAATGACAGCAAGGTCCCGAATCTATTGTCTCCTAATGTTATCCTCATAAACTGTGTCTGGTTTATAAGCCTGTTTACAAATCTAAAGATTAATTTCCTCACTGGCCTCTTGCAGGCACAACCTGGGTTCTCAGTAGTCACGGTGTGCCCTTTCTGATCCTTACAACGATCACCAGGAATTACAGGGCTCAGAAACAAAGACACTGGAGTTGGGGGCTGCTTCCATTTGTGCAAAGAAAGGTTGTTTATGTTTCAAATAATTAGTGAATTGGTAATATTAGTAAAGAATAAATGCTTAACTGCAATAACCTGAAGATACACAATGAGGAACTCAATTAGTGAGATGATCTATTGGTGTAGGAATCATAATTTGCGTGACAATAAAGGTAGACAGCAACATACAACCAAAAAAGGAAATTTTCTGTTTAACTAAAAATGCAAAATGTTCAAGAAGCTGTCTCTTAAACACTGCAACTGATAATCTGAAGTGCTGATGATAGTATCAGAGCTATAATTTGCTCCCGAAGGAGTCATCTAAAAGGCTAATATAAGTAAGTTGGAAAACACACACTCCCAAAGTACAAAGCCATTTCTTTTCAGATTTCCACAGCAGTGTTCCTATACTCTGTGTGCTTTGCTGGGAATATATCATTATGAAGGAGATACCTGTTTCTACAGCTTCATGTTTTCATTAATGACTAGGAGAACAATTTCACATTAACAGATGGTAATGAGAAGAGAGGACAGCATAGATGACCTTCAAAGACAGACTCCCAAATCAAAGTCAGTTTGGCAACTTAGGCTACAAAGTTCAGTAGGTCAGAAGAGAAAAAAGAAAGGAGCCAACCCAGAAGGTGGGGATGGGCTGGCTTGGAGCAATCCAGACAGATCTCAAGACAATACTGTGCTTTGAATACAAAGATGAGGCCACTGAACACTTTTCTCCCTAGAGCACATACTTCTCCTACTGGTGTTGAACTTTTGTTAATCGAATCACACTCGCCCAGTTCTTCTGCTAACACATTAGATGTTTGCTGTGGCTGCAGAGACTGGAGACAATAGTTCAATAGTCCACTGAGGACCCAGACCTCACTGGACTCCACTGCAACCAATTTTAAGCTGAAGTTAGGTCATCAGATATGCAGTGAAGGACAGAATATCTTCCCCCAAAGCAAGTCTGGTATTGAGCCAGACACATGCAATAGTTTATTAGAACTGTTATATTCTCCCCTACCAAGGTCATCACAACACACTTGATAGTGTGATATAATGGAAATTGTTGACCAATGCCTGGCTGCTTGATCATTAACTAACCTTGCTGTGCCTCATCTATAAAATGGGCATAATAAAAGGCACACTGTCTTATCTGTAAGAAAAGTGTAATAAAAAAGCATACTGCCTTCAAATATATTGGGGATGCAAATGATTACTTATATATGTAGATGCACTTTGTCACAGGCAAATATTATCAGTGTGCAATCTAGTTCATAGTACAAATAAAGAATTGCCATGTTAGGAAATTTGAAGGACTTTGTAGATAAACCACAAAAAAAATTCAAGATTTAAGGTTGTTAACAAGAGTGGTATTATCCTGGGAGGAAGGGGATAAAAATTGGGTCTTCTGACAATTTTAAATATCTATACATGTTTCACTGAGCAGTTTAAATGAAAACTAAAGGTAAAGAGGAATTGGAATTCTATAAAACACAGCCACAGTAAATAATTACAATCAAACCAAATTAAAAATACCATCAGGCTCTCTTGCAACTGAATAATATGTAACTGGACTTGGGACCATTATTTCTACCTTAGATTTTGGAACTATAATTAATTGATCTTCATAATCAGCTCATTAGGATTATATATCATCAGTGATTTTTTTCCATTTTAGCAAAACATAAAAATGTTTACATATGTTTATGGCTGTAATATCCAGACTTTGTAATCCAAGTGTATAATATTACAATCTGCTGCACTAGGAAGCATATGGCATATGCTACACTTCATGTTGTCTGCCAAAGGGAAGTATTTTTAGCTAAGGTAAAGACACTACCTCTGTCCCTTTGCTAGCTGCTACTCTTTCATCTCAACCTTCTTTCTCAGTCCACCCCACACTTGCAAAGAAGACTGGCACAACACCCGCAGCCCAGGGAGCTGGGCAAGAGCAGCCAGCAGCTGGCCAGAGCAGGTAAGAAGGCACAGTCAAGGAAACCCAGCCTAGGGAGGCATAAGGGTTAAAGCCGGAAACTAATTCCATCCTGGAGTTCACGGGCCCAAGAGGCATGCACGTCACTGCACTGGGAAACCAGGCCAAACTGGAAGAGAGTGGGAGCAAAAGGAAGAGTGGGCGTGAAATGAGAGTTCAGGAAGGAGATGGAGCTGTGGTGCCAGAGGCCCAGTTCTCTGGCAGCTCGCCCTGAAGGTGGTGGGTGGACTGGCCTCCATGAAACCATGGGGTCGGAGCAGACAAACAACCCCCCTTTATTACTGTGTCTGCAGCCAACTCATCTTGGACTTTGATCACATCAAATTCTCTGCAGCAGTGTATTTATTTCCTGATAGTGCCCAGTGGGAAAGCTGTGGGCTTTTAGTATAATAAATGAAATGCACCAAATATTATCAGTCTAGTTATCTTAAAGATATAAGGCACACACTCAAATACATGTGTATTATATATATATATATAAAATATATATAAACTTCCCTATGCCTTAGAAGCAATGATGTATATTCTAAGTCACTTGATATGTCTGAAACAGAAAATATATAGGCCTGAAAACTTTTTGTATATGTTGAACTTTTGTACAACCATGAGTTTAACTGTTAGCATCTATATGTATATGAATATTTTACAAATTTGATTTATTCATGGTACTACTCAGGATAAATATTCTGGAAAAGTAACATTCTTGGAACTATGGGTTGTAACACATGATTATTTCTGGTGCAAGGCACAAATATCAAAAGCTTCAATTCTAACTAGTTTAATCTGAAGCCTACATGTAGGGGTAGAGGAGTGTTAATTGCTATAGCCAAAAGATCACAAGAAGAACTTCAGCCACTGGTGGATTTAGTCTCAGACAAGCAAATCAGGGCACTGTTCACCATCTCAGATCTGCCCGTATAGGAGTATGTTTGATTCATGACCCAGATGGGATAAGTATAAGACAGCTACTGTCCAAACCTAGAAAACAAGTCAGAGGAAATGGCCAACAGCTCCAGGTGGGTCATACCCTCTTTCAGGCCCATTCATTGAGGCTCTGAATGATGCTGAAACCACATGTCTCTCAGAAGCTACAGAATCAGATGAACTTAGGTTGGAAAATGTAGGCCCTGTAAGAAAATTAGAACCTTTTACCACAAGAAGGCAGAGTAATACTGAACAGCAGACAAAGCCAATTCATAGACGTCATGCCTCCATTCTGTGGAACAAAGGACAACTGAATGGACATCAGGTGGCTAATGATAGAAAAACTATCACCAAGCTGGGAAATGGAGTCCAATTGTGAAAATGGAAAAGTGGTTGATATGGTGTGGACTATAGCACCTACCTAGCCATGGAGACATCTCCTGTAGAAGATACCTGCTTCCAGTGGGACACGGTGCTGCTAATGTGGGAGCCACTGGGAGGACAAGACTCCTAACTCTGCCAAAGCATTTATGGTCTGCAGCAGTGCTCAACCCAACACTGAAGTAGTGTAGTCCTAGAACATTCCAAAAAAAGACAACACCATGCAAGTGTCACCATAGCACTAATGAGTCGAGATCCAGCAACCTCTTAGCATTCTGCATAAGATCAGCAGTGAGAGCTCTGGTGTGCTCTGAGAGTATGAAGGCCCATGCCATGTCTCACACCTATGCACACCCCTTTTTATTCTCCATTTTGTAGATGGGGGAAAGTGAAGGGGAAACAAAGAAAAACCAAATTATCAAAACTGATTGGCTATCAAAAACCACATAATAAAGTTATCTTCTTTATGTTAATTATCTGGGGCATTCATGAGGAACAGTAAGAGATGTAGCTCAATGATAGAGTGCTTGCCTGACATGTATGAGATCCTGGGTTCTAGCCTCATACCAAAAAAAAAAATCCTAAGATCACCATGTTAATTCTAGAAAAAACTTGAAAAGTCATACACAGGTAAATGGTATGAATTATATAAAACTATTATAATTAGATATTATATTATATATGTTATAAAATATATAATATATATAATCAAATATATATTATATATAGTTAGTTATTATAATTAGTTATTCTATTAACTTACATAAACTGACTTTTTAAATTAGCATGATGAGTGTTGGGTAACTCTGTATTTCTAAATTTTAAAATATGAAAATATTTAGCCAAAAATATAAATTTTTAGCCAAGATTTTAAAATGCATGGGTGCAAGATTATACTAATGATTATTGTGCTCTGTAAATAAAAATAGGATAAAGCGCTATGAAGATACCAAGAAAGTAACAAGATAGTCTTAATGTCTAGAAATATTGTATACTTTTATTTTTTTAAAGACACATTAAATGTGCTATTTTTCAGTTAACTATAAGAAAAAGTCAATGATTTGTGCTGTATTTCATGTCACTCTCCTCAATAGGCTGGTCTATCACCAGACTTACCTAACTTGCTTACATCACGGAAGTTTCCAAAGTCTAACTACTTTAGGACTTAAGTTCATATTTTCCCCACTCATGATAATAGATTTCTAAAGGATCATTTTAAAATGTTAAATTTTCCTTCAGTTTTCTAATCACTTGGAATGCTACAGGCAAAAAAAAAAAAAAAAAAAAAGACAGTTCATTGTTCTGTTTTTTTCCCCACTGAGAATTTATGTCTCAAAAGATATTTTTAAAAAAGGAAAGTTATTTAATATGTCTCCCTAGCCAGCCCAGAAACTGCTATAAATTCAAATTTCATTCTTGTACAGTGTTCTTAATTATAAGATAAGTAATCTTTCCGTGTTCCTTTAATTCCATCCTATTTATCTTTTCAAGTGGAATGACACATTGCAAACACCATTTTGGGAATTTTATTAATAAAAGCCTAATCCCATGGCTTGTAGGACATGTCTCAGAATAATGTTTTAACTACAGAATAGCTCAATGATTCTAAAAGCTTTTCAATAATTAGAGTGTCCCCCATATGGGGCAAGTCACCTTTTCCAATGTGATTTGTGGCAATTCTTCAAAACAGATCTCAAAGAGCATAGAGCAGGTGATCAGCTCCAATCCTCTGTACCTTCTTAATATAGCAAGGGTTACAAACTTGGTTCTACTTTTGGACTAGATTTTCCTTATCATGTAAAGCCAGGAGAGAAAACCTGGAAAGATGCCGAAATATGATACTAACATCCTATGACATCAGAGTGTGTTATAAGAGACATTTCAAGACTTTTCTCTAAAGATACATGTACCATCTCATACACATGGATAGTCAGAAGCCGTATGCACATACGCACACAAACACACACAGAAGCACATACAGAGCTTTTCACATATTGCCTTTAGTGAACTGATATGGGAACTTAAACACTTCATATAATATTACTTGTCCCAGACTAACCCACATATATGAACGAGCCCAAATAACTACTGTACAATACCATGCCCATTTGACAGCTATCAAGTCTTTCAGGGCTGGTTACAATATCCAGATATAGCAGAACTATGTTACAGTCGGGTCAAACTGCCCTCCTCTTTTAGACAAATTATAGATTGATTTAAATCATTTGAAAAGGATATGATGACCATCAAGAAAGATCATTCTTGTTCTCTCTGCTCTAAATCTATGAGGAGTTTGAAAAGGACTCAGCTTAAGAGTTTCAGAGCTCAGGCAAGGTGCTGGTAATTCCCCACAACTAAAAGCAATCTCGCTGTGATTGAAAATGGAGGTGTCAACTCAGGCAGGCTACAAATTGCCAACAGAGGGAATAGCCATTTTAAATTACTTCCAAAGCCCAAATAAATTCTCCCGAATGGAAATCTGCCTTTATCCTTATTTTCTATGTCTAGGAGATGATATGTGTTTTACTCATTATGAATCATTCTCTCCATTCCTTTCTACTAGGGCCAAGGAGAATGAGCAAATGTATTTATAACCCACCTAGGCTCTGCTTGTGGAACAGGATATAGAACAAATAAAATTGTCCAGCAACTTATCATATGAAAAAAATGTACCTGATGCTGAATAGGACTTTACAAAGTACAAGATTTTGTAAACAGAAAATACATGGAAATAATTTGTTGATGTTATATTCCCACACGAATTGGCTGTTACAAGTCATTTCAGTTATTCCTCAAAATAATATTTTTGGTGAACAGAGAAGGTAAATTTTCCATAGTTTCTGCAGACACTTAAGACTGAGGCAAAGGCCATAAGTGATGAGAGTCATGCAGTTTGTAATAGAAATGGCCCCTGAGCCCATAGTGTCTCTCTCCTGTAATTTCTTCTTAAATAACACAGATTTTACAAATTAATCTTGATCCAACAAACACCAAAAAGATTTTATATTGGGAGCTTTATGTGGGTTTTCTGTTTACTTTTGTTTTGTTTTTATACTGGGGACTGAACCCAGGATCTTGCATTGCTAAGCACATGCTCTACCACAGAGCCTCATCACCAGCCCCAGGTTTCTTGTCAAAATTTAGTTATAATACTGAGCTATATATGTAGCTTAGTTGAAATTCAGCAGGATCTGCCAATAGCCTAAAAGTCTATCCTTTTTGTTACATTTACTTTGTTCACATGTAATGCTACTTAATTACAAATCATCTCATCATTTCTCATACTTGGAAAATCTCTGAAGAAAAACTACATTAATGGTTAAGAAGTAAGGGCATCTCACTTGGGACAGAAATACCACCTAATCGTTCCTCTTTGAGAAAATGTCCTAAGATGTTCTGACTGTAGAATAGCATTTGTGATGGATGAAAATCTTACTATTCTTGAACAAGAAAAGAACTGAATGATACTGCCAGTTTTGCTGGTTTAGACAGACAAGTCAAAAGAGTTTTCAGTTTTAAGCTAATACGGAATGGGGGGCATGGGTATGGGGTAGATATGCCTCAAGTAAAATCTTCATACATTGCTGAATTAAGAGTAAACTAATAAACCAACTTTGGAAAATTCTTTGACAGTATTTATAAAGCTGAATAAACACATATTTCATGACCTGGCAATCCCATAAAGAGTAATCATAACAGCATATTTTTTGATAACAATTACAAATTGGAAACAAGAATCTATCAGTTACAGAATAAGTATATGAGAAACAGCATACAGAAGTGGAATAATCTACAGCAATGAAAAAGAGCCAGAAGCAGACACAACATACAAAAGAATATCAGAATAATGTAAAATGAAATCATCCACGATTGTTTACTTGTAAATTTATGTTTTACTTAATTTTCAAGTATTTGAAACTCTCCTCAATGTCATCCCACTATTGAGTACTAATATAATGTTATACTGGTCAGAAAATATATAATGATTCTAGTCCTTTGATTTTTACTGAGACATCTTAATGGCCAAAATGTGCTTGATTTTGTTTTTTAAATGTTCCATGAGTGCTGAAGGACTCATAATACATTTGAAAAGAATACAGTTTTTGAGTATAGTATTCTATCTTTATCCTCTAGGTCAAGTTGGTTAATCATACTTTTCAATTATTTTATTGGATTTTATTCTTCTAAAATTTTGAACAATGATTTTTGGGTTTCTCTATTTCCCTTTTGAGTTCTGGCAGTATCTGCTTTGTACAGTTTCAGGAAATGGTAAAAGTCTACAAATTTAGGATGAGCATAACTTTTTACCATTAAGAAATTCCTCTCTTGCTTTAAAGTCTACTTTTTGATATTAATATAGTGACATAAACACATTAGCTAATTTTTGCATGATATATCCACTTCAAACATTTTACTTCCAAACTTTCTTCATCCAATGTGCTATTCTTTGCATCTCACCAGATGTTGAGACCACTTATATTAAGTATAATTACTGCAAAGTTTCTCTTAAGCCTACCATCTTGCAGTTTGTTTTCAGCTTATCTATTTACTCTTTGCTCCTATATTTCTTCTGTCATAGATCACCCTTTAAAATTATTTTTTTCATCCTTGTTAACATTTTAGTTGTAGTTTCTTTAATTATTTGAATGGTTACCCTAAAGACTACACAGTAAATACATCCTTGGTTTATTTCAGACTACTTTAAAGTGGTCATTTTATGCCTTCCTACACAATGTGGCTGGATAGCTCCTTAAACAGAAGGGTGCCACGCTGAGTGTTTCATCACCTCGGCTACACATATCATCAACCTTATTTCTGGAATATTCTAACCTCTCCAATCTGGAAGCCACACTGAGCCATCAGATTTTTCCAAACTATCTCTAAAAACTCAGGATTGAGAACACTGGATCAGCATCTTCTAAAACCTATCCTTACTAAAAATCAGCCTAAACTTCTGGTAGGTATTGAAGACCTAACTTTCAAAAGCACATCTTCATAGGACATAATGTGTCAACACAAATATTGTATGATCCCCTCCAAGCCACATGCCAGCCTTCAGGGAATAACCTTGGCTGTTTTACACTGGGGGCGATAGCACCAACTTAAGCAGGAAAGGAGCCACTTCAGAAGCTGAGAGCTCTAGCTCCATGCAGCTTCTGGAGCTCTATGCTTGCAGCCCTGAAGGGTGGAGCAGGAAGGTTAAAGGGATGTGTGGGAGGGGATGTCACAATCCCGAATAAAATTAAAGTCATCCAGGGCCCTTACAGCTTTGTAATTAATTCCAATAAATTGTTTCCTTTGAACTGTCTTCTTATTAACGTCAGATGAAGAGGGTGAAAGCCACTGCTAAACCTAGTCTTATTAATATCTCAGCTCTATCGGCCCATTTCATGTTTTAAACAAAAGTTAACGCTTCTGATTACAAGGCCAGCTCATCAGGATGCTAAGCCAGCCAAGCTGTCCTGATTACTCTTCTTCCTGTCTGCTTCTTGAAGTTCAGGAAGAGACAAACATCTTCCTGCACAGAACCCTTCGTTTCCAGCCAGGCTGAACCACACCTTTCAGCCTGTTCACTGCCCAGAGGATGATGCTGAGGTGGCAGATTATCAGATATGTATCTTTGATCCAGATACCCTTAGAAGCATGTGCACATGCTAAAGGAAATCACTCTTATTTGCTCCAAGCTACTAAAGAAGAACCAGAAATAAAAACAGTACACTCAAGGGACTTCAGGGCCTTAAAGGCATCTGGTAACCTATATACAACCAAATATTTATATTCAAATAAAAGCATTGTTAGGATCTTTTCCCCTGGATGATTGAATTTCTATTATGATTTAAAAGATCCAATACATCACAACTCGGAGCAGTTCCAGCTAACAGAAGTGCCAAGTTCTTGCATTTCCACAACGGCCCTCCTAGCTTTTCAGTGTTAATATTGGTCACAGTCCCAGGTTTCCTTTCCATGCATATGGACGGCTGATAATCAGCATTTGAGTAATTTCCAGATAGACTGGGCTATGTGTAGAAATGTTCTGCACATAGTTAAAAACATACTGAACTGTAAGTTCTTAAGGAAAAGGTCACGGCAAAGCAATAGGTCAGACAACTACTGTGGTTTGCTCTTTGCAAGGCACAGCCTGAGGTAATATAAAAATAATTATCCACAAAAACCAGATTTTCCAAACTGCTTATTTAGTTTCTAGGTCAGAAAAGCTGGACAAATCCCTCTGCAAGTTCAGTTTTACAGCTGACCATGGTTAGTTCACTCACATTACTTCTGTAAAATGCTGTGTATGTTTTGCTGTTCAAGGGAATGTGGTGTTTATTCCTCATTCTCTGGTTTTGTTTTGTCTTTTCTCACAGAAAGTACTGGTAGTAGGTTAGGGAGAAAGAGCAGATCAAAAACCATACAGCTGTAAAAGCTGAACACCATCTTCATTACCATGTAATTAAAACTTAATGTGTGATATAAAAATATGTTCCAAACTACTTAAGACTCAGTGTATCCAATAATGTAAACTGAGCATTGGCATGTTAAAATATCATTTTCACAAGTACAGACAGCTCTATGAAAACATGCTAATGTCTTTCATTTCAATTTAACCTGTGCACTATAATTTGCACACAAAAATCGCAATGACACTATTTTATATTTATAGAAGGAAAACTGATACATCAGTTTGCCCTTGTGCTTCCCAGGCTACATCAATGGTCTCAGTAAGGTAAAGGCTCCTCTGTCTTAAATCAGAACAGACCCGAACTAGCCAGTTTGGAGAGACACAGAGAAACCCAAGTACACATGAAAGTAGGGGCCAAATTCTTGTCAAACGATAAGCTGAAAGATGACAAAGAAAAAAATGTAATTGAATAACTGAAGATTTCCACGAGACAATAGACCATTTAAGAAGACACGGTCAGTGGACTTCAAAATGGGGGCATTTGCCCCATTAAGAAGAGGGAGTGAGAGATGCAGTTTTTGGCAGGCTTCCAACCTTGTCAATTATCTCCATCCAGCACAGTGTTCTATCCTGGTGGGATTTCCACCTCTCCGAGTGTCCTCTGTCAATTTCCCCAATCCTAATTGTCTTTTCCTTTCTCTCAGAATGTTGCAGTCTCCATGTCTCTAGAAATTAATCACTATTTGAGAGATTAATTGGAATTTTAAGACTGTTCATTGTCATTTCCTCTTCCTCTTGCGTTTTTAATTTTGTGAGAACTCTACAAGGATATTTTTGCAACCAAAATATATGTTAAAAAATACAGAGAGCAAAGTTGCAACCCCTAAAAAGCTGCTTCCCTGACATTTTGACCCCAGCTTCTGAGTCATTCCAAGTGGAGAATTACTTAGGCTTAGTTACAAGCTCCACCTAGGAGTTTCTGAAAAATTGGTTCACATAATAAGATTAATTATATTTAACTGTTAAACATGCTAAGTGATATCATTTCCACTCTTTAAAAGAACTCCTTCATATTCAAAATCAATTAAGGAAGAGAAATAACTTTAAAGCAAAATAAAAGATATTAGTTGATTTAAAACTTTGTCCCACAGGCTATGGTCCTTTGAAAGTTTTCTTTCCCCCTGAGAATTGATTTGTCTTAAGAAACACACACACACACACACACACTCACACAAATAAAGATGTAATTTTCCATAAGAGCAAATCCTCTTCTTGAATCACACAGTAACAAGTACAGTATTTTTAATTCCGGTTTAACCAGAAGTAAACGTCTCCTGGCACAACATAAACACAAAACTGCAATTCAGAAAGAAGAAAAGACCTTGGGAAACAGACTTATGTTTGTGTGCACATTTAAAAAATGATTTTCTTCAAATAAGGAGCTACAACTATAGGTTTGACTCCAGGCTAAATAAGATCCTAATTGGGACATCCGGGATGCCTCCCAAGACTGCGACATTTCCAGAATCAGGGAGAGTGAGAAACGAGGAGTATCTCTTCTAGCCAGAGCTGCCAAGCCAGGAAAAGGTGAATTAAGTGGAGAGTCTCTCCTTTCTGCCTTCCTATTCTCAGTCTAGGGGACACACCTGATACCATATTGGTAAGAGTCCCCCAGAAGAACTTCTGTGGCATCTAGGGGAGGGTACAAAGATCTCAGAAGCAGTGGCAACTTAGGGAAGTATTTGAACAATCAATGTTTTTGATTGAGAATACAACTTTTAAAATCTTTTGCAAAGTCCACATTCACCCCCAAACTGTGGACTGTGAATGCTACAGTGAATGTCCCCATTCATTCATCCAAAAAATTGTAAGACTCTGTGATATGCCAGTCCTGTTAGCAGCTGGTAAATCCAGAGTTACAAGCTGATTTATATTTCTTTATATTCCTAGAGCCAGGCATGGTGGCTAGCAACAACTATGCATTCAATATTTGTAGAAGAAGAGAAAAAAAGAGGAGGAAAAACAGACTGAGAAGACAAGTTCTAGGGTACTGCCACCCCCTTGGTTAATTTTATAGCTCAATATTTGAGTAATTAAGTAAATAAGGAGCAGTCAATTATGGATTAGTATATACTGTATCATATACTCAAATATAAAAATATTTATGTGCTTTCATTTGCCATTATCTCTACTATGCATTTGCAGAAATGGCAAAGTTTTCAGTAATGTAGTCCCTATTAAATTAGCCTCTGGCTAATAATTTGTTGATGGAAATTAGGGCAGATATCCTCAGATGAGGACCCCACTAATGGTTGAGGAGAGGACATTCATGGAATAGAAGAGACCAAAAAAAAATCTGGAGGAACTGAGACGAAAGAAAAGGTCTCTGTCAAAGAAGCAGCCATGACTCTGAAAGCCTTTCAATCCTGGCAGAGATGGAGGTGTTCATAAAGGTCAGGTTGCAATGTGGTTACCACATACAGTCTTCAGGGAGTGATAGACTGGAAGGCCAAAAGAAAGGTTATTTCGAGTTTTTGCAGAGAAAAAGAAGTAAAGATGTGAACAAATACACGAAGGTGGGAACAATGCTAAGTCACTGAGGATGAGTAAGGCCGAGAACCTGGCTCAAGGACTGAGCTGGTCACCACTCAGGAGCCACGGAAAGGGGCCCAATGAGGGACAAGTGAAAACGTGACGGGAGCAAGACTGAACTGACTCATTTTGAGGAATGAGAAAGTATTTCTCCATCAGGGGCTTGGGAAATATCCTGGAAGCAGCACTTCCTGAGCCAGCAAAGAGCACAACCACGACTCCATTCCGGGAAGGCCACTTGCGCTTCCCTGCACAGACCCGTGTGTGGAGACAATGCTAAGAAGACTAACGGGGGAACTACAGCTTATGCGAGTGTCCACACAGAGTAGAGTGAAGCAATATATCCTTTTAAAGGAGTTCTTATATTTTAAAGATGCCAATTGAAATATTTGCAGATGAAATGAGCCAGGCCTGAAGTTTGCTTCAAAATAATCCAGGGGATGAGGGGGGAGTGTAGACAAGACGGGGCCGAGACTTGATCATTATTGAAGCTGAGCAGTGAGGAGCTCTCTATACCTTTCTCTTCATTTTGTAAAAATGGTAGTCATCACCCACCAGCAGATTTTTAAAGCAGCCTGTAGATCCTGACTAGTTTTTAAGTGAACTGAATATAAATACAATAAAGAAGTATCACAGCATATAACACATGACAGAGAGTATGCACCTTTTGGAGAACTTATGTCTCTATGGCATGGGCAGGCAGGTGCACATATGTGTATGTGTGCATGCATGTGCATGCAGGCAGTGTTTGTGCTTAGTCTGTTCCCAACAAAATAGTCACAATGAGCCTATTAAAACCTAATTCAGATCATGGCACTCTTTTCTAGAACCAACCAGAGACACTGATCTGACTCAGGGTAGAAGCTGAAGTCCTTACCATAGCCAAGGAGGCCCACAAGGACTGGCCTGCTCCCTTCCTACTCAATCTTACTTTCCTCTCTTATACTGCCCCCTGGCCTCATTTCAATCCTGGACATCCCAAGAACATCCCCACATGGGCTCTGTACCTGCTGTTCCCTCTGTCTGTAAAGCTTTTTCTCTGCATCCCTGTACAATAGCCTCCTCACCCTTCATGTCATCTGCTCAGTAAACCCTTCCCCAAACACATACTTTAACATTCATCCCCCTGACCCTAGCATTTCTTATCCCTCTGCCCACTTTATGTTCCCCTATAGAATATATCACTTTCTAATATACTGCACAAATTATATATGCTTATGTAGTATATATAACTACATACTTACATAGTTACATAACTATATACACTTATAGTAATATATATATAATTACATATAATGAAATATATTTATAGGTATACAAGTTTCTATTCCTCTTCATCTCTACATACTTAAAAATTACCTTATGTCCAGAAATTGTCTGTTTCATTCAGTGCTATAGTATCTCTAACAACTAGACTATAGTAAATACTAAATTTGCACCGAATGCATTTTGTGTATATGCATGGTGTGTGTTTCCGAGTGAATGTGGACTGGATGATGATGTAAAATATGTTTCTTCCTGTGGGTTACAGGAAGAAATGCCATGAGATTTGCATGGCACTGCCCTGAGCACTCTTGGGATATCTCTGGCTACTTGGTGTGAGGGCTAAAAAGTGAATGCAGCACTGTACAGCTTAGAAACTGAGCACCCAGAACAAATGATACCAGTGGTCGTTGGCATTTGAGGTATGGGCGATGTGGGTGGAGGCATAACACAGCTGTTCCCTTGGGGACCCAGTACAGCACTGTGAGTTGGCAAAAGGAAATAGAGTCACAAAATCATAAAATTTTCAAGATCCTCTCAGATGATCTGTTCCAACCTAATAACTCTACATATGAGAATAAAAGTTAGAAAATGATAATGTCGCTTGCCCCAAACCACACAAAACATGGTGAGATAGACCTACAGTAGACTGGGGTAACATGACTCCTCATCCAGTGATCTTTATGCACCCTAAGAAACAGAAATCTGCTTTCCAAACCCATCTGCCTGTTCTCTTTTCTTTGGAAATAATCTGAGAGTCTTTCTCCAATTAGGTGCCAATCATCTATCTGTTCCACTGGAGCCTTGACAATTTGCAGAGATCTCTGTTTTAAAAACAAAGAACTGCTAATGATAATTATTTCTCATAAATCAAAGTCTTAAAAACTCCTTGCCATAGCAACCAGGAGGAGTTGAATCATCTATTATTCCCTCACTTTCTAATAATACCATTTTAACTTATATCAGGCCCAAGGATGATAGTCTTTCAAGAATCAAAACCTTTAACCCTCACTGTTCTTCTTTTCCTTAGAGCTAAGGAATTTATCCATTTTTAATTAATGGATATATATTTTTTCATGACCATAAACAAAGTGCTTTGAACTATAAAGCTCTAAGTGAGAACAAAGCATGAGAAAAGCTGTCAGTCACCTTAATTTGATAGGAAACAGATACAGTTTTCAGGAAGTGAAATTATTACAAAGTAAATAGCTTCAATAATTACTGGGTCTTCAATGAAGCTATAGGAAGCCCACTGGCTTAGAGAAGCCATGTGTTCTTGTGGCTTAAGAGACTGTTGATGGTTGAGGACATTCATGACCTCATTAAGGAAGGCTCTGTTTTTCCCTTCCTCTTGACAGAATTCTGCTCCAAACAAGTGTCCTCCCCCTTTAGGAAAGGATCATCCACTGCCATTTCAGGAAGAGGTCATGACTGAATAAACTGCATCATAGGAAACTGATTCCCTGGCCAGTGATTGGTTCACATCTTTAGTAGTCAATTTATTGGAGCTGAGACAAAATACCTGCCTCCTGCTGCTTAAAGGAGGAGAGGTTTATTTTGGCTCATGGTTGACTGGCTCCAAGGCAGAAATGCTATTGTGGAAAGGCATGATAGAGGGAAGCTGCACAACCCATGAGAGCCTAAAGGAAGCAGAAAGACAAGGGAGGAACCAAGATCAAGAGTATAATTTTCCGGGGCCAGAGGGTTAGCTCAGTGGTTCCAGCGCCTGCCTCACAAGCGCAAGGCCCTGAGTTCAATCCCCGGTAACCACATACAATGCTGGGCATGGAGACTCACGCCCACCAACAATCAATACCACATACCACATTGCTGGGCGTGGTGGCTCACGGCTGTAATCCCAGCACTCGGGAGGCAGAGACAGGAGGATTGCTGAGTTCGAGGCTTGCCTGGACTACATAGTGAGCTCAGAGCCAGCCTGAACTACAAAGCAAGACCCTGTCTCAAAAAAAAAAGAGTATAATTTTCCAGATCACACCCTTAGTGGCCCATATCTTCTTCCAGATCCCACATTCAGCTCTGAAATCATCAGTAGATTATCTGCTGATGAGTATAGAAACACATGATCCAATCACCTTCTAGAAGCCCTGTCTCTGAACACATAAGACTTTGGCCCTCTGGCCCCGGAAAATTATACTCTTGATCTTGGTTCCTCCCTTGTCTTTCTGCTTCCTTTAGGCTCTCATGGGTTGTGCAGCTTCCCTCTATCATGCCTTTCCACAATTCAGCTCTTAATTATAGAATCATCTAAGCATGTGATTAAACTGCAGCCAGTGAGGCAGAGGAAGATTGCTGGGGGGAAAAATGCTCCTGAGAAAGTTTTCCTATTTTCACAGAGCTAAGGAGTAAGAAGGAGCCTTTTTCAGTTTCTAGATATGATGCTATATGGTTGCCATGGTGATACTATAAGGAACAAGAGGCTGAGGACAAAGCCCACCAACCAAGAGGGCAGTGCTGATGGAACTATGGAGAAAAAGGCAGAGTTAGATGCCATAGTGTACAGATTCTTGATAACATGGCACTTTTTCTTAGTTTTCTGAATTTTCAGTCATTGCACCATAATCTGTACAGTAATTACGCTCTTGTTAGGAAGTGGGGAAATGAGCATGTGTTGGACATGTTGGCATTAGCAGGAGAAAAGTCTGCATGAACAGCAGGTCCCAGAAACAGTGATTCTTTTGTTAGACACAGCTTATCTCATGATATTCAAACCTAAGAGAACAGAGGTATAAAATCTGCACTGGGGGTGACAGGTCAGGGAAGCTGCAGAGGTCAGCACAGGACACTATACCTTCCCCATGTGGGCTGTTTTCATACAGGACCCTGGGCAACCTGAATTCACCAGAGGAAGGACACAAACAAAAACACCACTATAACATATACTCATTTCCTTCTCTGGATACCAGGAAAACATTCTGAGACCTAAACAGAAAGAACTAAGAAAAATGTTCTAGTACTTTTTCTGCCTTCACACTCTCATGAATGGGCATTTCTTTTTCTTTTTTCTTTTCTTTTTTTTTTTTTGTGTGTGGAGATTCCTGTAAGAAAAATTGTCCTAAGGAGAGAAAACTATACTATAAATTCAGACAGGCCTCTAAAGATTGAAGCTTGTCTCAAGAAGAGGGCTGCCTAGGGATTCTATGTCCCAAAGATACTAGTCATTACTTGCATTTGCTCCATGCCATAGTCAGATCTCTCTCTAACAGATGAAAAGGATATGTTGCTAGCAGGGTCTCCAGACGTGGAGGAAGACAAGGGCTTCAGCACAGCCCTGCAGTCCAAACCGACACGTGTTGAAAAGAACCTTAGTATATGGAGTCACTGGAGTATACTATACAGTACTAGAAATTTTCCTATTTGTGTTCATTCATATTTTAGGTATAACCTGATCAAATGCATTTTTCTTTACTTGTTCAGGATAAACACTATCAGAGCATCGAAGACAGCTGTATTTAAACAGTATTTTAGTTTTTCTAACAAAGCATTTATAGTACCATACTGTGATCTGACATGATCAAAGTGTGTTAGCTCTTTGATTTGAAACAACAAAAGAAGCAGCAAAAGATATCCTTGGAAATGCCCCCCCCCCATCCATCTGGGGTGCATCGGGAGGCAGCAACAGACGCATCACTGTATTAATAATATTCAGAAGCACCAGAGACACAGTAGAGACATTTGTTTCCTGTTTGATTTATACTGTTCTTTAAGGGCATAAGACTTGTGCCCGGGTTTGGAAAGCTGGATAAAAATCTAGTTAAGTAGTCATGAGAAAGACACTAATTGCTTTGTCCAGTATCAGCAATGAAGACCTGCTGCTCTCTCTCATTCTTCAGGCAGATGGAGGATACCGTGGCCTTTGGGGGACACAGGAAGGGAAGCATTTGTCTGGTGGAAGCTGAGCTAACCTTCTGAACCAGCCACAGAGAACAGGCCTCCATGGACCCGTCTGAGGAGATAAGAATCCCACAGTAGAGAAAAGATAAATGTAGAGACCAAAATGGGAAGAGAATGCTCCGTGTGTTGCCAAGTTATCAGTGATTTGAGGCTATAATGTTTCCCATCGATTACAAGCACCCTGTCCCAGAGAAATATAACCTATGGATTTTTTTTTCTGTTAGCTCACCTCCTAACCATTTGCCTTTGTATTTTTACTGTGTCAACTTTTTGGCATTTAAAAAGTAATGGCTTTAATGAGGTATAATTCACCTATTCTGCAATTCACATGTTTAAAAACAAACAGGCACTTTACAAATAAATGCATATAAATGCAATCATTACCACAATTTAAAAATTTTTAATTCCCACAATAGAACCCCTTGCCTATTACCAGTCACTTCGCATTTCCTCATAACCCTCTGATCTCAGGAAACAACCAATCTATTTTCTGTTTCCATGATTTTTCTTTTCTAATGGCATCATATAAGTATCATCATACTATATGCAGTCCTTTGTGACTGGCTTCTTTCACTCAGTATAATGTTTTCTGGGATCTTGCATCACTTTTTAAAAATTTCTGTGTAGCTTTCCATGTTGAGCTCTAGTTTTACTACTTGGGTTTTATAAGTGTCCACTATTCATTTCTGAAATGTTCTTGTGAACCTCAAATTAAATTAAGAAGTCCATATTCACAAAAGATCATAAGATATTTGTTCAGAGTCTATAGCCACTAAGTGCAAATAATGTATATTATGAGTTTCTTTTGGAAAGCTAATTTTCTCAAAAGCACTGATGGCATGTGGCTAATATGAGTGAATGATGGGTCCATACAGAATTGATTTGCATAGAAAACATGTAGCTACAGTGCTACTGCTGTGATACAGACATATTCATTCACCCAGCATTCAGGTCTTGAGTATCTCATACATGCCAGACACCTGTGAGATGCTGGGGTTTTTAAGCACTGAACAAAGTAGATAAATTGAAAATAGCTGCATCTGAGAGATATGTTTTAGTAGTACATGGTAAGATTCCTCTAAAAAGAAAAGGGGATCAGAAAGTTCAGGAGAGTGGTTACCTTTGGAAGAAGGAAGGAAAAGAAGGTGGAAAAGGAAAGATAAAAGAGTACAGATAAAGATGCAAAAATAGGTGACACTCCTAAGTTGGGGAGTGGTTTCCTTGTAATTCTGCAGCAATGCTTCCTAACTTGCATGTCTGTTACCGGCACTCTTTTGTAGGGTCAACTCGTGATTTTTCAATTTCAGCTTGGTGCGAAAAGTGGTACATGTTCAGAAGTACTTGTTCTTCAACTTTTAAATTTCTACCTTTTCATAGTGATGTGAGGTAGAGACTATGCTGTTGGGCAGTGGCTACGAGCTGCAGCTCCCAGGGAGTCATGAAGCCATGTGAGCAGCAGAGAAGAGGAGCCATCCTCACGTTACAGTGAGCTGCGTTGTCAAGCTGTGATGTTCACTAGGTTAGGTGTATCTGTTGCACGTTCAATTTTCAATAGCATAAATTTACAATGAGTTCAGCGGGACGCAAGGCCATCATGTATTGGGGAGAATCTGTATTGAATATAACATGAAACTTAAATTTTTCAAGGCCACTCCTCTGAATGAGAAAGTATCAATAGTGGCATCCCTTGAGATTGTTCATGCTAATTTTAGGGTCCTTCCTCAGGAATGTGGGATGCCAATGGCCTCTGATATAGAATAGGGAAATTCTAAAGTGGTTTGATTACACTTGAAGGGTTTGAAAGGTTGAGAAAAAGCAAGGTAATGTAGTTAGAGGAAACAATTCCAGATATTGTACATGATGGGCTCTGAGTGATCACTCATCACCCAAAAAATAAATCTAGGAATCTTCATCTTATAATGTGAGCTTCTTGAGGTCAAGGACTTTTACGTTCTGTTTACAGATTTTTAGTATATGTGCTGCCGAAGCGAGCACCTGTTTACAGATTTTTAAATTTTCTTTCAGAGATATTTACACATTTGATTCTCACAGCCAGTGATGTTAGCCCATTTTATAGATTAAAAATAAAACAGAAATGGAGAGTCAGTTTAACTGAGCAAATTGGTGATGGCACTAAGATGTTTTCCAAACTTTGAGTGTATGATACACAACTCCAACATAGTTCAAATGAACAAAATATTTATTTACCAAACCCAACAATGGATGTCAGAAACAAATTTTCAGCCATCTACTCTATGGTAGAAGATGGATAGAACTCAAAAGTATAAGAAGGAACATAGCTGAAACTCCAAATGGATTCAGATGTGGTTCCAGGGACTCCCAAATGACAGATTTATACTCAGCCATTTACGCAAATACAATGTCTGCAGATATCTTTAACTTTAACCTAAAAGCCTGCTCTGCATTTTACAAAATACCCCTAGTGCTATGACTGGGGTTAGAATATAGAACCAATCATTATATTCTTAGGACAAAGACATTCTAGTTTAAAATCTTTCCTTATATGTGTAATTGCCTAGGATTTGCTGTAGTTGTTCTTAATCTTAATCCAATATTAACTATTTCGGTAGAGTTTATAAAACCAGTTGAGTTTATAAAATCAGTTGCTTCTCCCTCTGAGGAAGAATTCATATTTAGAAAAAAGACATGTGATTAGCTGGGTTGTGTAAAACCAGCATAGGGCTGTCATGTGGCCAAAGTTCACAAGACATGTTAGTGTTACAGAAAAAAACAACATTGTGTGCCCTGGTCATGGAGTACCTTCAACTCTAGACTTTGACCACAACGGCAATAGTAGAAAGGACATCTGACTTGAATCCAACAGGCCTCCAACCACGAACTGTTAGAAACTAACAATTCAAAGGACATCTACTGAAGGAGACGATAGAGCACTTTCTTTGTGTATTAAAGCCACCGAAATAGTATTATTTACCTAATAAACATAGTTTAACATTTTCAAGGTCTGTAGGGACAAGCACTGTAAAATAAAATGGCTAATTTTCCTATAATAAAGTTAATTTGAATGAGCAACTTAAATCAATATTAGGCATCCATATTATGTATATTAATATCTACACATTATTAGCATAACCCCAAGTGAATTTTTTCATTACTAAAAGTAATGCTAGGCTTGACTTTTAATTTCCTTTGGTATCTACTTATATATCATATAAATTTGGTTAGAAAAACTTATGCTTGAAATCCAATCCACTTCCTCTTTCCTCATATACAGACACACACAGACAATCACACAGATATGTGCACACACATACAGATTTATGGCAGTTCACCTTGGTACAAAGGGTATCAGATAAGCACTTTCTACACAAGTAAGGAGAAAATGTGTCTCTTGTTTCCTCAACCTTCTTTCCAGCTTCATAGTATTGCAAGCTTTCTTTGGAAAGAAGGATACACATAAATCTAATAAGTAAATATCTAAAGTCTAGAATTATAGCTAATCGAAAACAAAACAGAAACAGAAACCCTGCCTAAACAAGAATCTGATGAACGTTCCAATCTCTCCCTCTCAACGGTACTTCATTTCAAAATCAATGTAGAGATTCAGGAAAATTAATCTCTCAGTGTCTAGGACTAAACGCACCACTTGACAACTGGGTCTCATATGCCTTGGTGGACAGAGAGAAAGTTTCAGGCTTGGCAACTGTCCATGGCAGTAACTGCGCGAGCGCTGGGCAGTGAGTCAGTAACTGCTGCCATAAGGGGTAGAGCTTCTCACTGGACGCATCCGACCAGTGCTATCCAACATAAAGATAATGTGACCCATCTAGGTGACTTCAAATATTCCAGTAACTAAACTAAACATTTTTAAATAAACATATGAAATTAATTTTAGAATGCTTCTGATTTAACCTAAATGTCATTTCAACTTATACTCAATATTTTGGAAAGGTATTAAAGAGATACTTTGCATCTTTTGGATTCTAATATTTGAACTCTGGTGTGCATTTTACACTTGAAGTACATCTCAATCCAGATAGGCCATGTTTCAAGGCCTCGGTGATCACCTGTGGCTGCCACACTGGCCAGGGTAGGTCTAGATCTTGAGACTAGGAACCTGATCAATCAATGCTGCTGCATTCATGCTGTCACACTATGGAACACTATGGAAGATTTACCCTTAATGATGTATGCTTTCTTCCTATTTCCCCTTTTACCAACATAGTCTCTTGGATTTATTCCTCAAAAACAAAATTAATAAAAAGCACTTTACACTGTTAAGAATGGTATTACATGAAATAAAAAGGGAAGTGATAAGTTTTGTTTCCTTGAACTCAGTCTGTACTTTAAGGGTACAGAGGGCAATGACAGGCATGATGAAATCCAGGAACCGGCCTGGATAAGGAAAGACTTGCATAAGATTATGCAGCGATTCTGTGATTCATATTGCCCTGAATCCATGATCTGCGTTCATGTCAATATAGAAGGAACCATGCATGCCACGGTCCTCTGGTTATTATAGTTGCTGACTTCTGTGGCCTTAATATCTACCTCTTTCTTGACAGTTCTTTGATATTTTAAAGATAGTTCCTCACCTTTCCACTTCTCCTGTACTCAAAGACAATAACAGAAGTTCAAAGAGGAGAACTGTTTCCTTTTCTTAGGAACTGTCATGTTGCTGAATCGTATTTGCATGCATTTCCTCCCAGTTAAATGAGCTTGGAATTTCAAAAGCTAATTTTATTTTTCTCAAAAACTAATGCATTAGCATTGCCCTTTAAATAGGCCTTTTGCAGAAGCAAAATACTTCTGGCCAAACTGTCTGCCAATGGGCAGGATGGTAGAAAATCTCTTTTAAATAACATGCTTAGATATGCCACTGGCAGCCTCAGTCCACATAGTCACAATTTTCCTATTTTCTTTATGATGATCTGGAAGAGATACAATTGTAAGATCCAATTTTTTTCTGGATTTGAGCATTTTTTTTCCTGAGGATGAAATTTCATTCACTATGGATTTGTTTCAAAATAAAATTGAGTTACAACTGGGAAACAGACCAGTTTTTTAAAAACTTCAAACTTCAAGACTAGAAGAGTTTTACAGATATTTTAATTATTCTTCCAACATCATCTTCCAATTGTCCTTCCATGTTTTCCCTTAGAGTTATAAACAACTTTAAAAAAAAAGTTTGCAAAATTATTAAAATATAACCTAAATAACAAAAAGAGCAAGCACAGAACTGAGAGAGCATTTGATCAAATTTTCTGTTCTCAGCTTGTTAATTTTAGTTAGATCTCTTGTCTATACCAGTGCAGTAAAAACAATTTTCTGGAAAATGATAAAAATGTGTGGTCCAGTTTGGTAGTTACTGGCCACATGTGTTGTTGAATACCCCAAAGACACCTGAAGTAAGAGATGAACTGAATTTCCTTAAAATTGAAATTTAAGTAAGGACACATGGCTAGTGGTTACCAAAGTACACAGCAGAGGTATATATAGTTGGGGCAGGCCTTGCTTGCTTAAGGTTCTGTGCAATGAGATCTAAGATCCATTTAAAATACAAAGCACTTTATTGCTTCTTTTTTGAAAGTATTAAATAATTAAACAGAACAGCCTCCATGAAGCCAGACAGAAAAAAATGTCTGCAAGAAATTCTCTACGGAAGAGCTGCTCTTTGAGAAGATGTAGGCAGGGGGATGGAGAGCTGATGTCATGGGAGCTTGGGTCCTGGGCCGCACTTCCAGCTCTACTGCCACCAGCAAGCCGAGGCACTGGGCCATAGTGATCTTGGGCCCTGATCTTACTTACAACATGTTGGAATATGCTAAACAACCTCCAAGGGTCCTGCCTTCCCTGTAAGTCTACTCAGTCTAAAGCCTACTTAATAGGAGACAAAAAGAATGTAGACATTGTTGATTTTAAATGATACTTTATGTTGCTGATGTTATATTGCAAAAGAGGAGAGTGCTTTAACAGGCAGACTGTTAAAACACAGCAGTGCTTTAACTAGACCATGTTGTGTAGAATAAATTCAAAGCCCCACAAGGGTGACGAATTAATTGTAAATGAAGAGGAAGGCAGTTATTTGCACAAACAGCTGGTGGCTAGCTCTTCCTGGATGCGCAGCAGGAAGATGCCTCACCATGTGTCAATGATCATGTCTCAGTCCTTGTGCCTCAGACTCTAGTGGACAGTCCCAGAGGTCCCTGGCAGAGTGGAGGGCTGTGAGGCCAGCACATTCCTAACACAGGCTGATTTCCTGTAGCTACTGAGCTTTAAATAAAACTCTGCATCTGTTAGTAACTGTGAGACACATCATAAGCCCGCACTGGAAAGACACAGGCCTCTACCCTGACCCTCTGACCCAAATCTACGTGAGAGACAGAATACCAGCTTCCTTTCCCGCATGCCAAATGGCAGGAAGGTGCCAAGGAATTTGGAAAATGTTGACAGTAAAGTAAACCAAATGCAGAATTTATGAAAATATCTCAAAATAGAAGACAGACAACATAATAGGTGAGAAATAAAGAAGAAAGAAGGAAGGAGGGAAGCAACAAAGGAAGAGAAGATGAGGAAGGGAGGGAAAGATGGAAATGAAAAGTCATTTGTTTAGCAAATTAAATGACAACTCAGAAGCCATGAAATAGAAACATACTTGTAAAAGATAAGTGGTTGTTGGTGATAGGTGGATACTATTAAACATATGCCCACCTAGCACTAGGTCCACTTTTCTTTCTCCTTAAGTCTCCTGGCAGGAATTTTGACCTTCCAGCACAAAATTCTTTTCTAAAACATACCAATGGGACACCATGCATGTATAGGTTTTTCAACCAAACGTGCAGTTAGTTTCACCATTGTGCACAAACGAGAGGCCCTGCTGAGTAGCAGAAGGTCATCAGCAGGGCTAATACTTCGGCCAGGTCCCAGGAAGCAACCCAGAGAACACAATGTCCAGTTAAAGTCCACACAGACTGGCCTTGGGAAATACCTGGTGTTTCTATTCCTCCAAGTGGAACAAATGAGCAGGGGCTGGGGATGCAGGCCTATAATCTCCACACTCTAGAAGGCTGAGGCAGGAGAATCACAAGTTCAAGCTCAGTCTTAGCCACTTAATAACTTAGTAAGATCCTGTCTCAAAATAAAAAGTAAAAAAATGGTCTTGAATGTAGCTCAGTGTAAAGGTCCTGGGGTCAGTCCCCGATATCAAAAAACAAAAACAAAACAATTTGAAGATATGACAAAATCACCCAATACATTTCAGCAGATTGGTAGAAGAATCTGGCATCTCAGCAAAATACACAAAACAATAGGGCCCTTTGTGAAACACTGAAATATAGTATTAGTCAGCTCTCCATTGCTGTGATAAAGTGCTTGAGATAAATCAACTTAAAGGAGCAAAGATGCATTTTGCCTCATCACTTCAGAGGCTTCAGTCCATAGTCTCTTGGCTACATTACTTTTGGGGCTGTGATGGCAGGAAACTGTAGTATGTAGCACAAGACAAAGGATGCGGATGGCAAAGAGAAAAAGAGAAAGGAGATGAGGTCTGACAGCCTCTTCAAAGGCATGTCCCCCACTGACCTAGCATCTTTCACTAGGCCACTCCTCTAAACATCCCACTAGCTGTCAATGGCAACACCTTGAGGACCGGATGTGTGGATGTGTTTCAGTTGTGACACTCTGTTTGGTGATATTGGATCCATGGAGCTTCTAATCACACATATGTAAGTCTTCCAAGAATTCATATAGCTTAGTTGCTTTGCACATTCAGGCATATGGAAGACTTGCATATGTCACTGGTCATAACTCCAAAGTGATAAGGAAGGAAATTTCTTCTCTAGGTTCAACACCAGTATGACAACAAAAGAAAGCATGATCTCCTAGACCCATAATACAATAAAATCCAGATAAATAAATGCCTCCGTCCTTTCAGGAACACTTTTTTTCAGTTAAGGTTCTGATGACTCTGCACATAATACTGATTTTACCTTTTTCCATTTGCCTTTTAATTTAAAAAGTCTATATTGACTTCATTCTTGTAATACCATGTGGTCAATATTTGTAAAATCTTAAGTTCTTATCCTAGGGGCCTCTTTAATGTTGAATATTATACCTTTTTCAGGTACTGGAAAATATCTAATTTACTTATTACTTTGCTTGGGTTCATTTTCTTCTTGTCTCTGTGAAGTTATCCATTTGGCAATCTTATTACTAATATGCCAAAAGTTCTTACTTAAATTATAAAAGTAAAGTAACCCATGAGTACCAAGAAAACTATCTAGCAAGTCATCCCTTATTTGTTGCAGAATATAATCAAGTACCATAGGCTTGATTAAAAGCTTATGGATAGGGATATTTTTGTGATAAAATAATAACAATAATCAAACCTTGCCAATCTAGGTGATTGTGAAATTTAATTATCAGCCATTATCATTCAAACAAAGTCACAGCAATTTCTTTTATACATAATTGAATATTCTAGAAGAAAATTTCAGAAGAGTTCTCAGAGAATGTATTTTTAAATTAATCTTAACGTGGGGATTATTTCATTTGTTATGTCTCAGTTGGTAACATGGAATAAGTGTCACACTTGAATGCTGTAGTTAAAGAACAGCAAGTGAGAGACTATTCTTAGAAAAATCAGATGACTTTGAGCTTAATACTGAGTATTATTAAAGCTTACTCTTCGTGCAAACCAACCAAACCTAAATCTCAGGCAACTATCCCTGTAGGGGAGGTTCACCTCTTGCTGAGTTCCCCTTTCCATGTGCTGGATGCTGTGGAATCAATTGTTCCTTTTCCAGTGCTCCATTTCCCAAAGATGTCCTAAAGCTACCAAAACTCACTCCCGTCAAACTCGCTGGTACCTGTAGAGAGAAAAACTCCTGCATCAGCAAAGCAATGAGTCATCTAACATGTCAGCACATGCTGCTTAGGATCCTCTAAGCATTGTCCAGAGAGGAGCCCTCACCAGGAGAGAGGATCAACAGGCCTGAGGAGGCAACAATAAGGCCATGAACTCCCCCATATCCACGCCTTTGCTCCAGGTCTTCCATCTTCCTGAAATGCCTTTCTCTCCTATCTTTTAATTTAATTTCTGGAAAAATTCTACTCATTCTTTAAGGCCCAACTCATATGTCACTACACTGGCCATTCCAAATTGCAGAAATCACTTCCTTCCTTGCACCCTGCTCTGCAGAAATCATTGTATCAAACTGAAGTACAGGTTGATCTTTCTTTGCCCATTCTGCTCCTCATGGTAGAGGGAAGGATGTTGATTAATTTTTCCAACCCAAACACAAACTATGCATAAGCTCAGGAAGACATTCACAAATTACTTGTTTAATGGAGTCCAAAACTTGGAACTAAATTTAGCATGTACTGGAGGAAGTAGTTTTTGTGTGCTGAATTTGCTCCTGCACCTGAAGTCCAAGTCAGTGAGGGACTTCTTTTTCACTCCTCAAAGGAGAAGGTTTTGTGTGTTTGTTTTGTTTTGTTTCTTCCCCAAGCACTTACCTAAGTACCAGCACCTGTGCTACAGACTGTACATCCATTATTTCACTTATTCCCAACAACATCTTTGTGAAGAAAGCTATTATTAATATTAGCTTTATTTACAGAGGAAATTGAGGTTTGGAGAAGTTAAATAACTCATCCCAAGACATCCAGTGGGTCAGTGGTAGAGCCTGAGTTCAAAGACAATGATTCCAGAACTTCAGAGTTAGAACAAATCCTAGAATTATCTTCCCTCTTGAAGCTGAGGCTTATGACTTAGCCTGGTACATAGTAGGCCTCTGGAAGTGGTGAGTAATAGGTTGATAAAGAGCCTTAATTTCTCAGACTATGCTGCTCAGAGAACCCAGCTGCCATGACAAACAGGCTCTATTCTTTCCTGCCCAACACCTCTCACAGGTGTGAATTGCTTGTGCTGTGTGAATTATTCATGAGTCACACAATGGTAAGTGTGCTTAAAAAGAACTATAATTCTGTATTTTTCAAGACAAAGTGCCTGAAGAATAAGTTAGTTAGGCAATACAAGCTCACTGACTAGGTTAATTCATACCAAATAATACATCCATGCCTGCTTTTTGAATTTTGGCCTTCCAGCAGTTTTCCAGTTTCTGTTTGAACTAAAAATAGTGGTGAAAAAAAATAGTGGTGCATAAAGCAAGAAAAAGAACCATGTTAAGCATCCCTATCCTATCTGCAAAGCAATTATTATTATCTAAAGCTTACACTGTGCTGTTTCAAGCCACCATATTCTTCCACAGCTGAGTGAAAATTTTCAAACAGGCTTCCTAAACTGTGTCAAGATCTGAAAATTCAGATGCCACAGCATCTATAATTTATGCCACCAGTAAATCAGGTGACAACACTTTTTCCTTGTCCTTTCTCCACTCTTTTTTCCCTTTGCTACTGCTCCTCCACCAGTTCACTTCTTGATGGGCAGCTTTCTGAGAGGGTTAACCATATGCTAAGAGGAAGCCAACATCACTGAATTTTAAATTCACTGTTACCCAACCAAAATGAATCGAAAAGCAGCAGCAGTGGTTTGAGGGTACTAAAAATAAAGCTGTAGCATTTGCTGAGTTCTCAGAATTGAAACCACTGGCGGTCAACTTGTTGCTGCTTTTAATAGGACATGACTGTTCTGCCCCATTGGCTGCTACTACCAGAAACTCGAAAGATATCACACACCTAACAACACTGCTTTTTATTAGTTGCCAATGATGAGGAAAGGAAGTGTCATTTCCCTGGAACCGGCCAACAAAGATAGCAGATGGCTTTCAAGTGGTCACCTTGTGACACATACAACTGCACCTTAGTCAAATTCACCTTGCATTTATGATTTAATTAGTTACACATCTATAGATGTGTTCCCTTTCCACCTCGGTTGCTGTTCAATGCTTCCAGAAAGATATTTCTCCTTGAAGTTTAATATGACATACTACTAAGACATAATAATACAATATTAATATATTGAGTATTTCCATTAAGACTTCAAGACATTCTCGACCCTTGAACGCTGTATACCACATGAAATGCCTTATTCTCAATCCCTTGAGGATGTTATTAAAGTTTTCAATGACCAGAAAGGTAAGAGGAATTCGGCCTAATGCATCATTCTGATTAGAAACCTGTCATACTCAGAAATCAGAAGGGTTGCTTCTATTGATTCCCACTCCTTCGGATTCATTAGCAATTTTTTTCCTTTCAATTAGTCCTGCTGTTCAACCATGCAATAACTGAAAGAAGGCCTCCCTTTGCTCAGCCATACTTAAAATACAAAACAAAACAAAACTGTATGTCTTGAAAGTAAAATCACAGAGCGTATTATAAGAAAATGTTAAGGAGTCACCTAGGAAAATCTCACACACATACACACCACCCCGCACACACACACTCACTTGTAAGCCAAGAGTCAGAGGCTGTGCTAGACCTCGCTTCCTCTAACCCGCTTCCATCCGGACTAGAAAGGGGGAATCGCTTTATCTCTGCCATCTCACACCCCTGCCCTTAGCGAGTGTCTCCATAGAGCTAATTTCTGAAACAAACAAAGAAAAGCAACTGCGAGGAGCGAGGGTTTTCGCCCCTAGCTTTGGGTTTGGGCATCCAGGGTGACCGGCGCGGCGCCGATAACAGGTACGGCGCCCAGGTTCGCCCTGACCTTCCCTGTCCCGCCGGCCTCGCTCCGGCAGCGCCAGAAAGTGCGAGCTGCCCTGCTGTTTCCCCGCTCGCCTGCTGCGCCCCGGCCCCCGCGTCCGCGCGGCACGGGCGCCACCGCTCTGCCACCTCTGCCCAGTCCGGTGCGGGCTCCGAGGTGCTCCGGGCACCCAGGTGCCGGCAAACCAAACAAGTGTCACAACGGACGCTCGCCCCGCTCGCAGAGCGCAGGCAGGACGGCCACAGGTAGGCTGTCTCCATCCCCGGTTGCGGGCAGGGTCGAGACCCCGCGCGGCAGCCGCGCCGCGGGTGCCAACTCACCGGAGGACACCGAGGAGCCGGACAGGCTGGAGTTGCTGGACGCGGCCATCTCCGTGCGACCCACGCGCCGCTGCTCGCTCAGCCCCGGTTTGTGCTCGGCCGCCGCTGCCCTCGCCCGGCCGCCCGCAGCCTCCGCGGCCCCCAGCCCATGGCAAAGTCCTGGGGACGCGCAGAAAGCAGCAGCCTCCGGACCCGGCTGCACTTCCTGCTCCGCCAGATGACGCGCTGCCGCCGCCGCTATTTATTTGTGGTTTCCGTCCCTCTCCTCGCCTGTGCACGCTTTTCTCGGGGTGTTGGGGAGTAGGTGGGAGCCGAGGTAGACTGAGGGGTGGCCTGGGCCGGCTGGCGGTTGGTGGCTCCAGCCGAGCCCCTCTGCTGTCCGCGCTTCCCGGCGCGCGGCGGGGACCAGGGCGCCCCAGCGGCCCGTAGCGGAGCGGCGCGGCCAGCTCCCCGCACCCTCCGTGGGGCTCTCGCCTCCACGCCCGCACTTCAAGCAGCCGGGGCAAAGGCGGCGGGAGACAGACAGACAGAGCGACCTCCCCCTTCTCCCTCCGCCCCAACTCCGCTCGCGCGCACACAAAGGAAAGAGAAGAGACGCGGGTGCTCGGGGGCTGGTTCAGCCTCTGCGGGCTTGACAGCTCCTGCCACCGGGCTTTGAGGGACAGGCTGCGGACCGCGGGGCGGGGGCCGGATCCGAGAGCGGGACCTCGAGGTCCTGGGGAGGCCGCGTGGGGCGCGGGACCAGCCGTGGTCCCAGGGACGGGAGGGAGCTGGGGAAGGCAGCGGGGCTCGCCGCTGCGCTCCGCTGTGCTTTGGGGCAGGGAACCAGCGGGAGTGGGCACCCAGTGGGCCAAGACGGGATCGCTGAGGACACGCCGCTGGGCAGGAAGGCACCTGGGTGCCAGAGAGGCTGTGGCGCGCCCCTTCCATTCCCTCCAAATTGTGCTTTGTTGCTTTGGAACTGATGGCCCCTTCCCAGCCCGAAGATGCATTTCCTAAAATCCCGGAAAGCCAGTTCAGCTACACTAAGTACCCCAGCCAGGGCAGTGCCCGTCCCTGGGTCTCTGAGGTTGGCCTTCAAAGGAACAGACACGCGAACATTCACCAGGCCTACACAAAGCGGAGTGGCAGAGAGGAAGGTTCTCTGACTGTGCCTCATGAAGGAGCCTCACAAAAGACTTGAGCCTGGGCAGCAGGTTTCACTGTGTCCTTTCAGGCTAAGGAGCTGCTCAGGAAGGGAAGAGAGAGCCAAGGTGTGCACCTTCTTCCTGTATTTAAACCTAAATTAATTCCACCGGAGGAAATATCATGCAGATTTTTTAAGTCTATTTCATGCTCCCAGCAGGGTAATCGGTTCTTTCAATCCCGAAGCAACAGAAAACTGTGAAATTTGAACAGAAATTGTTAGATCAAAGGAAAAAGCAAACATTAAAGGAATGAAAGTACTCTCATTATATAGCAAAATGGAAAGTGTTCACATTGGGGGCTAGTTCAATTTTTAAAAACATGGTTAAAAGGACATAGTCCATTTAAAAATTATCAGGAGTGACACAGGAACAGCGGTAGCCAGGTTTGGTGTGTGGGGGGGAGTCCACATCCAAGTACCTAACCTACAGTGAATAGCAAATGTTAAGTAATCATAATATGCACTCATGTCACATTTTCTACTTGATTTAAACTGTTTTTTAAAAATTCCCTCCAGGATACCATCTCAGTGTGACTTCCCAGTAAGGCCCATCCTTAAATATTACATGCGGCTGGCTGAGAGTTAAAGGCTTCTGCACACTCTCCCATCACACTGGAAGGGCGTTCTCGGCCCTCATCTGCATTACACTTTGAAACACCCCTGCTCCATATGAAGAACTCAAGCACCACTAGCCCCACAACCACTCCACCTTCCTCCTTCCTGTGCAATGTGGCCTCATCTGGAGACCTTCAAGGATATCTGTCCATCATTCCCTTGACCTCTCTTTCAGAAAGGAATTTCTGTTTTCCCCAGATCTGTATGATCAAAGAAGGCATCATTTACTTGTTTGACTAGTAATCTATGTAACCCTCCAGATCTTTGGATGATGGACCTAGCTATGTTACTTAATAGTATTGTTACCACCTCGGCTTTGAACATGGCCACAGTGGGTTCAGACTCTGGTTCTGCCATTTACTACCTTGAGCAAATGTTTAGACTCACTGAGCCTCCATTTACCATAAAAGTACTGACAGAGTGTTGTAAATATTAAACATAGTATGCGTATCACGCATAAAGTATGTGTCAAAAAATAAGTGTAAATTGTTCACATGAAGGATGGAACTTGTGATCTGAAAAGTTTTTGATTCCTTCACTGGAGATAACTAATCAGCAGTGACTTATTCTGCTGGGAAAATGCTTCATTGTTGTCCAAAGTTTAAACTCTTCCTTTGGTTCCAAATGGAGGAATAAGCAATGGGTTTCATAATTCATCTCTGATGTTTCACAGAATAATGTCAGTGGCTATAGCTGCCATTTGGAGGATAATATTTTCCTTCATGGAGCTTTTGCTGGAGAAGGTAAAACATGACCCTGTGAAGTAGATTGTTTTTGTTATTCCAAGCCAATAGATAAAGGGGTACTTGCTGGGAAGCTACCACCTACCTCCCAGCCACCTGGTGCTATACAAAATCAGAAAAGATGGAGACTTATAGCCAAGGCCCAGCCCATTGGCAGGAGATGGACAGGAACTGTGAAACCCATTGTTCTGAAGAACAAACATAAAGCTCCAGGTTTAGAATAGAAATCTGAAAGTTGATGGATCATTTAGATTGTTAAAGCATAACCAGTGGAGAAAACTCAGTAGGCATGGCTGTTCACCATCATCTTTCTTCAACTCAGAGGCCTGGATGCTCACTGCTCCTTACATCAGTAAATTAATTGGCAGGTGGGAGGACACAAAATGCTACCCCCTTCTCTGTCAGTAGGCTCAAGGGTCTGCTAGTGGACCTTCCAAAGTAGTTCTCCACATTAAGCAATGAGAAAACCAGCTCTTGTATTTTATTATCTCTCTATGCCATTATGTAATTCAACAACCTGTTTGTGGACCTTCCAAAGTAGTTCCCTATATTAAGCAACAAGAAAACCAGCTCGTATATTTTATCATTCCATAATTCCTGCTTGCTAGTGAAAAAGGAATATTGGTACTAAAAAGATCTTAATCTGTTTGACATCTAACCTGATCTGTTACTTTAGACATTTCTGTTGTCCTTCTGCAATATCAAAAGACCTACAAATAAAAGAACTGTTATGGATAATTTGGTCTATGCAGGACTAAACGTTACCATTTCACTTTAGCTTAGCTCTTTCCTGGCATTCAAAGCCTCCCAATGTGTTCTTTCTGAGCTTTTTTTTTTTCTGCTTTACAGAGGTGGCCTGTCCTCCTTACCCCAGTGCAGACTGGCACTCGCAGCACTGGTCTCTGAGAGGCCTTCCCTGCCACCTATCCTACCTACGGTGAACACCCACTGGCAGGTGCCTTCTCTTGAGAGTCTGCTCTGATTCCCAAATGAGAAGCCCAATGTTCTGGTGAATTTCCGTAGTCCTTTTATACTTCTCCATTCAGAGATTTCTGCTCCCCTCCTTTAATGATAATTCAGATACATATTTTCCCTCTTTGTTCCTCTAAAGCTCCTGGATGCAGGATGTCTGCTCAACCTTTGGATTCCCTGCCATCCTTTGAACACAGTAGGTACTCAGTAGATACTTGTTGAACTCAGTTAAATAAATGAGTAAACTTAGAAGCCAGTGAATGCCTCAGTGGTCCTCACGTGCACCTCAGTAGCTATGACGGCGGAGCCAAAAGACGATGAATAGCACATCTGCAAAAAGAAGTTGATGGGAACATAAGCCCATGGTCTTTGCCGTGAATTAAAAAAAAAGTATAATGATGAAAACAAAAGAATAAAATTTTGATAAAGCAAATGTTGGCAGTGGCAGCAAATACACCCTCCAAGTTGGGCAGTGGCTGTTACAGCTCACGTCGTGATTTATTGTTTCCAGGGTGGTTCTTAGGTTTCTGGATTTGTTTATTTCATTTTAGGGTTCATTTGAAGTTACAAGTAGACAGGAACACAGCGCAGGGTGAATGCAGCTGTCCTGGCTGTAGTGAGCTCCCTCCTTTCAGGCGCCTGGGGTGTTTCTCAGTGAAGGTCATTGCCTTTCCCTGTGCCGAACACAGAATGAAATATCCCCTACTTTCAAGATTAATCCAGTGGCCAGCATTCACAAGAGAACAGTGGCGCTATTCGTCAAGTAGCTTTAAATATTTTATGGCAAATACTCTACTGTAGCCTTAAAAGTGGTCCTTTAGCCATCAATTTCTCAACAGCAATACACTCTGTCCTTGTGGGAACGACTCCCCTTTGTAGTTCAAGCCTTGTTTCCAATATGAAGATACTTACTTCTGTTAGAATAAAAGCAGGGACTCTTGAGAGGTAATGTCAGGTGATCTAGAGGCCAAAACTGAGCTCCATTCGGTCTCTCGTGAAGGCGGCCAGGCAGCCTGATACTGGGAACAAGGGGCCCGCTCACCCACCGCAGGTAGCAGCCCAGCCAGTGAACAAAGAGGCGCCCACACCTGGGGTGCAGACAAAGAGAGGCCATCTCTGCTCCCAATTCCCAATGCACAGCGCCTGCTGCGGGGGACCCCTAGTGGCCACACACGCTGAGGGCACAGGTATTCCTGTACTGGGTCTCTCAGCTGCAGAGGGGATCAGGTGATCAGTTCGCATTTCCTGTTTGGCCTCTGAGTTTGGATGGTCAAGCACACACGTGTGATCGTTTGTCAGCTAAATCTTGCTAATCAGAAAAAAAATGTGGGCTTTTCTTAAGGAAAAGAAAAGCACAGAGTTCAGAAAGTCACTGTGGCATATGCTTTTTGCTGCCTATTACACCTTCTGGCCTTGTTTTCTGATATTTAAGGTTACAGATCTATTTCTGGCCCTCCATGTCCTAAGAGAGATCTAGGGTAAACTAAAACAAATTGAGCTCTAATCCTGCTTTGAGCAAAAGCGTAGAGTGAGTTTGTTTTTCACGTCTTCTGGGGGGACTTCTGTCTTTAGGGTTTCTACTATAAAATTTGCTTTCATAAAGTTATTCCATAAATGTATTCTCTGCTAACTGTTCATTTTTCATGTACAGTCGACGATGCTTATTAAGCATTCACTGTAAGTCATAGATTCTACCCAGCCTGGGAGTAAAGAGAAAAGGAAATCTATATCTTTGCTCTCAGCATTTATGATTTATACCAGTTACCCATGATCACAGCTTTCTTTTCAGCTACTTATTTTTAAAACAAAACTTCCAATGTCAAGGGTCAAAGGCTATTTCTAGATAACTGACATTTTCTCATCCACAGTTTCAGTTTGTTAGCTGGGAGAGCCAAGCCACAGATATGTTCTACTATAACGCTAAGTCAGTCACAGGCCACATATGCAAAAGTGGACACACAGATGATAGTGACGTTGGAAATTCCCATCACCTGATGACTTGGAGCCTTCATAAGGAGGTCACACACCATGTGATTCATGTTTATGTTGGTGGAAATAAACTCACCAGTCAGATGGAAACACGGCACATGCAATTATGCATAGTACATGCTAATTGATAACTATCACAAATGACTTACTGATTGATGTATTTACTATTCTATACATTTTATCATAATTCTGGAATGTACTCCTACTTACAAAAATATAAAGTGTAACCAAAATATACAGATTTTAAAAATTCATTACGATAAAATACACATTGTTTTTACTAACCTTCAAAATACTCCCTTGCACTTTGAACACACTTATCCCATTATACTTGCCACTTTCTAAAGCAGTTCTGGAAGTCCTCTTTCATTAATCTCTGGAGTTGAACTGTCCTGGCTGCCTGAATCCACCCAAAATATTTGCCTTTCATGGTTATTTGACATTGGGGAGGAGCCAGAAGTTCCACAGTGCCACATCCAACAAATAGGGTAGATGAGGACACATTCCATTGTTTTCTGAGCCTGTCTTTGCATTGGACGGCACTCAACAACAGTATTCAACATATGTGTGTGTGTGCATGTACATTTTAATCACACCTCATAAACACACTTAGGCAAAAGGACTTCTAGAACTGCTTCAGAAAGTGGCAAGAACCATGAGGTGTGTCTGAATCTCGAGTGATTATTTTGAGGATTAATGGCAATGTGTCTTTTAGTGTAATAAATTCCTTTAACATTCACCACCTATTTTGGCTGCATCTCACAAAATTTATTGTAAAACAGTATGACATGTTATGTGAGCCTCAAACATCTTATGATTACCTTGTCTCTTGCATCAAGGAGCCAATTCAAAAGACTGATATGTACTGACCAAGTTTTTGTAAGACACACCATGATGATAGACAACAAAATCGCCTACCAAAGCATTTCTCGCAACTATATGACTGTGCTGTGAATGTTCTTGGCCCTCACCCCAGAAAATGGAGACTTCTTTTTAAGAAAGTAAAGTAAATGTGTACTGAAAAACAGCTAATAGATAAAATATCTGGTATAAACAACACATCCAAAAAGCGTATTTTAGTCTTTTACAAATGTCCCAGTTTTTTGGAAAATAAGATATGAATAAATGATTCTTGGAAAATGTAATATGTTCACGGAATCAGGTAGAACTGATTTCAACTCCAGTTGATCATTTATTAGCTGGATGACCTTGAGTGGTCACATAAACTTAGCTTCTTGGTCTTTTACATGGGCCTAAAAATCCCTATTTAGAGTCTGAAATAACAGATGTAAAAATTACCTTATAGCCGGGTGTGGTAGCTCACACCTGTCATCCCAGCACTCGGGAGGCAGAGACAGGAGGATTGCTGAGTTCGAGGTTTGCCTGGGCTACATAGTGAGCGCAGAGCCAGCCTGAACTACAAAGCGAGACCCTGTCTCAAAAAAAAAATTACCTTATAGAAGCCCAGAATAAAATAAGAAATATAAATATGTCTAGTATAAAAACCCAATTGGGAATTCTGGTGGTGTCTGTTCCTTAAGGCAAAGCACAGTTTTTATTCCTGCTTTTTGGAGCACTCTGGAAGGACTGTGGTCTCAGGGTCCCATGATTTCCTTCTCACCTATATCACCTTCTCAATTTCCTTTCTACCATTCTCAACTATATCACTCATGTGACAGTATATCGAGACATGTGAGCCCAGCCTGGGCTTTGGAGATGAATCCAGGTTCAAATTGTGATTTGGCTACATATCACCTGGGCACCTTGAACAAAGAATTTAATCTTTCTGAGTCTCAATCTCCTCATCATGTAAAATAGAAATAAATACATGCCCCATCTTTATGTAAAATGTAATAAAGTATTTCTGGTAGTCATACTTTTAGTACTGAAATGTTGTTAGAAAGGAGAATTTCCAGAAAGTGACATAGGTAAGATAAAAAGTACAAATTCTCTCTCTCTCTCTCTCTCTCTCTCTCTCTCTCTCTCTCTCTCTCTCTCTCTCTCTCCCTCCCTCTGAAGAACTTTGGTAGAACTTCAAAGTGGACTGCAGTACAGGAGTACAGATTACTTAAACCCTTTGCCAAACTTGGTCCTGAAAGATTAAGGGAAGAAGACTGGTGTGTGATGTGCACTGCCACCGCTGTGACTGTTATTGCTTCTTACTGCATTCCATACCACCAGCAGTGCAGAAAACGATCCGCAGTGTAGCCACCATTCACTGGTGTTAGGTCCACAGTCAGCACCTCATGTACAGTGTCGTATACTATCAATAATCCTGGAATGAGACCCACAGTCTCTGTTTTCCAGTGGGGAAAACTGAGGCCAGAAAACTTATGTAATATCATAATAAAATGCACAACAACCTTCACTGCAGGATTATCATCCCTACTTTATTTGGTTAAGAAAACCAAAACTGAAGGAACATAGTCATTTGTCAAGATTACATGGAGACCTGATTTGAACCTAGATATGGTTTATTCTTTGCAGACTATACTAAAAGAAGACCTATCTTTAACTTTGAAGTTTCTGTTTTTTGGGTATTTTCCTGTTTGAATCTTTACTCAAGTGAGCCTTAAAATTTTTTTTCCTCTCATTAATATTCATTTGTTTCTATTTGAAACCAAGACAATACTTTCATGTTTCATTGCTTGAATCACAAACATCTGGACTTGCCAAGCTCCAGGAACTCTGAGGACTGGACAGTGTTAGGAGAGCTATTTGCTGAAGTGAGAAAATCTCAAAGAACCAGGAATCCTTCCTAATCAAAAAATCCCATCCTCCAGCTTGCAGAGACTTGAAATTCCAGATTCAGAACTTTCCCTTATTAAACTTCACCTGTGCTGTAAATCCATACTATGATTTAGGCACCACTGGAGGACCTACAGCATTGAACAGACTATTTTCATGTGAATGATTTTCCTTATTTCTCCCAAGGCTAAATTTCATTCCAAGAAGAGGCCCAACATACAGGACAAAGCTATACAACTTTTAATATAGCCACAGATTAACTGGACGTCTTCCTGAGTCAAGAGTCTCATTCAGGCAGTCTAGGATGGGCGCACACCCTGTATTTCTAACAAGCTAGATACATCACCTCATTTTGAGTAATAAGCATCCTAGAGCAATGGTTTACAACTCTGAATATATTTAGAATCATCCTGAAGGCTTTCAGAAATCCCAATACCCAGATCATACTCTTGAATAGCCAAATTGAAATCTGGGATAGAACCATATATACATATATACAGATAGATGTGTGTGTTTATATGCATGTATATATGTATGTATATTTGATTTTCATGTAATTGCAATACACTGCTAAAGTTTGAAACTTTTGATGAGAGAAAGAGGATTTATATGTAGAAGCAATTGGGTATAAATGGTGAGGGCTAATGTTGCTTCATGATTTTGCCAGGTCTTTCTCTGGTCATAAAGAAAAGAGAAGGAAGCAAATTCTTGTCAAGAGCTTTTTATGAGAGCATGTAATCAGAGACGGTATGATGTAATAAAACGGAATATAATGTTAGGACACAAATTTCTCAATCGGTAGAGGAATTCTTCTTCAAATTTAATCCACATTGTGATTTTTAAAGTACGGATTTGGTTGAAAAAGCATAAACAATATGCACCTAGTTGAGGGCCACTCCCACAAGGGCAAGCAGCTGTCAGCAACGCAGATGCTTCCCAGCAAATCCACTCTATCATTTCTCAATCAGGAAGAAGATTAGAAATGGGATTTTCAGCTCAGACAGGGTTGAAGGGTGATGTTTATGCCAGAGAAATGCTTCATGCCAGAGCTAGAAAAATTGCTTTGGGGAAAATAGTCTCAGCTTCCTATGTGCTCTGAATATATGAAAATGAAGTGCACTGCTTGGACAGAAAGAGTGGCATCACAAGTGAGTACCCCCACCATCCACATCCAAGTGGGGCAAAGGCAGAAAGGCAAAAGGTATCTTAGTTTATTCTTCATACACAAAAGGTTTTATCCTCACCTACATAAACTCCCATTACTCAGGCCTGAAGTTGAAAGGTTAACAAATTAGGTGAAATGAAATGTTTATAGTTATTAAGTCAGGTGTGATGATGTGTTAGCCAGTTTTCTGTTACTGTAGCCAATACCTAAGATAATCAACCTACAAAGAAAAAAGGTTATTTTGGGTCACAGTTTTACATGTTGCAGTCCATGATCAGTTGGTGTACATTTATATATATATGACATAAGAATACCTACATATGTGTGTGTGTGTGTGTGTGTGTATGAGACAGGTTCTCTCTTTGTTTGTAGTTCAGGCTGGCCCTGAGCTCCCTACGTAGCCCAGGTAAGCCTCAAACTCAGCAATCTTCCTGCCTCTGGTGCTGAGTGCTGGGATTATAGGTATGAACTACCATGCCCGGTAGTCGGCATATTTGAGGGGCCTGTGGTGGTACATCCCGGTGGAGCACATTGCAGAACAAAGCCATTTACCTCATGGGGAAGTAAAAGCCAAGAAAGGACTGGTGTCCCACAATCCCCTTCAAGAGCACACCTATTGACCTAGGACCTCTATCATACCCCACCTGTTAAACTTTCCATCATCTCCAGGCTGGGGCCTGAGCTTTATTAATGTATGGACTTTTGACAGACAACTAAAACAAACTACAGCAGATGCCGGCTTTAGGTATCAATCTGACTAAATCATAGCCCTAACACTTGATAGATACTTTGAATGATTCAATGAGAATGATGAATTAGCACTGGTATAAGCAGACTGAGTAAAGTAGATGAGTCTCCGTAATATGAGTGGGCCTCATACAATCAGTTGAAGGCCTGAATAGAAGAAAAATGCTAACTGTCCTTTCAGAGTAAGAGAAAATGCTCCCTAACAACCTTCAGCCTGAGTCATCAGCTTTTGTTCCACCTTTGGATTCACACTGAGACACTGACTCTTCCTGGGTTTCAAGCCTGCTGCCTTTCAGATTGGAAATAAACCATCAGTAGTCTTGCTCAAGAGGCCAGTTCACCTTCTTGCTCCATAATCAGGCAAGTCAAAGGCATGTAATAAATCTCTCCCATCCACATCAATCTCTACTGATAGCTTTCCTATTGTAGCAACACAATATCCAACATAAAGAGGACAGGAGCTTTACTTGGCTCATGATGACAGAGAATTCAGTACTTGGTCAGCTGGCTCCATGATGGCAGAAGAGGGCTCTTATCTCTTGTGTTGTATGTGCATCCTATGTATGTGTCCTGTGCATGCATGGTCTTATATACACATCTTCTATATGTAAGTTTCTTACCTATATCTATCTTCTATATGAATGTGCACAACACATCCATGAGTGTATCACCCCACCCCAGTTCAGGCTCTCTGGAAAACCCTATTCAATACACTGAAAATCCTATTCAATGAATTGAAACACAAAGGTCATGTTCTTTACATTTGTACTCTTCCAAATTTTTAAACTTTTGTATAACGAGCCTACAGTTATTGATTAAAATATTTTATTAGTTTGTCATGAACAACATAAAAGATCATGTATTCTTACACTGCAGTGCCTACACTTCAAAGCAAATCTGCTTCTTAAACTTGGAAACTCATAAGCATGGCCTGGAGTGCTATTAGCATTGATTCCTGGGTCCCGTGCAGAGCAGCAAGGAGGTTTGGAGTTGGGAGAGAGGATCTCCACTCCTAAAAGTGGACTTGTGATGGTGAAGCTGCTTGTCTTGGGCCCTGCTTCAAGTGATGAAGTCTATGATCACTATAATTGGGATCACAGCCCTTTTCCGTGGACTGTCACCTAATATCTTCCTGTGTTTATACCACCAAGTCAGCACTATAATAAATTCTGCCATGTTCTGCAATTGTCCTTCTACCTAGTTCTCTCATACAATTTCAAGCATCTGGAATGCAATGGTGGTGTTTTTGCAGTTTTTCTATCTCCCTTCCCTGTCCCAAGAACCTTTCCAATAATAAAATTTCAAAACTGTTTACAGAATGCAACTGTTATCTTTGTTCTGGTTTCCCGAGCCATTTAAAGGCACTGAGCTGTCCTGATGTTCCACATGAGAGGGCAGAAACAAGATTAACACAATAGGATGCTGTCTGACATTCTCTTCTGTCCTGCCCTGTGAATTTAATTTTCCATAAGCCTAGCACCAATTCTCCTTGGGACAGTTATGTTCAAGAACCTTAATACTTCATACTCTCTTGTGGCATAAAAGCTTTTTCTATTGAGCATCTGGAGGGACCCTGAGTTTACTCAATTTGTATTTCTAGACATATGAATGTATGTAATTGTGACAAAAAGTTTTGAATGTTAAACTAATCTTTTTCAGTTTTGATTCACATGTGTGATATTGGATAAAAATACCCTAGGGTTAGAAGTGGGTGATATAGACTAAACTTGACAAAGAATTGAATAAGATGATCTGGCAAGACTTATAATGAAATCTGAGCAATATTACAACTTTATACATTTTCATCTGGGTCTTCACTCCCCATTCTGTTATGCTTCATGTGTCACTAGCTTTCTTTACTTGTTACTGTTGGTGATCTTTTTTTACTGTTGTTAGCAGAACACTATCCGATAAATACAACTCTTTTAAGGCATTCTAAAAAGAAATCTTCCACCACTGCTAACCTTCCTCTGCCCTCCTATTTTTCAAACTCTATTATTACCTTCTCTTTTGTAGAGCATCTTGTCACTGTCTCATAATAGAAGTTCAGCTTATTTGCATATATATTTGCATGTCTTCATTAAGAAGACGGCTAAGCGATTAATGAGTGTTATTTCTCATTTTTCAAAAAGAATATTGTCTACATTTTATATTCAAAGCACTGAAATAAGCATATATAAATATAAGAATATATATATATATAAAGGTCATTTACAGCATTCATGTTATTTTAAATACTTTTCTTAAAAAAGTAATTTATGCTTCCTGTACACATGTCAGAGGTAAGAGAGACATAAAAGAACAAAATTACCCATGTTTTTCCCACCATGAGTAAGCACTTTAACACTTCTGTTACCTTTCTCCCACTCTGTGGGGATTGGTTTAACAATCTGGCTTATGCACTTTACATTTTGTAAGAGTATGATCATGAGGAAAAATCTTTGTTAGGACCTATATCAAACGGGTCTGTCTTAAAATGTTAAAATTCTTAGCAACTACTCTATTCAATTTTTTATATCATGTAATTTTTAAATGAGTTAATTTTACTTTTTATAATTGGAGACAAGAATAAAGATACTCTCTCTGGAATGAGTTTGAGTGAATATTTCCCCATGTCATCACATGTTGCTGGCATAATTTTTAATACCTATACAAAATTCTATTGCATAAACTTATGATAATTTATTTCATTATACCTCTATTGACTTAAATTTAAGATGTTCAAAGTTTTTGCCTTTTGCAAATGACACTAAGCTATAAATCCTTGCATACAGTTTCTATGTGCCTTTCTATTTATTTTCTTGGGCTTCACTGCTATAACTTGAATGGGTCAAAGACAGAGCTCAGCTGCTCAACTCCTGAGGGCACTACACAGTGTCTTCCACATCAGAGATTCTCCCAGAAGACCAAGTTACATGTCAGTATGCATGGTACCTGCTGGAGTAGAACAGGGACTATAATCTTGGTCAAAGTCTATGGGAATGTTTAAAGCTCTTAACAAAAAATGGCCACACTGCCTGCTGGAAAACTAATTCCATTCATATTCATTCTAGGGCTTACTGCATGTGTATGAAAAGCAAGAATTCAAATATATTTTTAAAGTAAAATGTACTAGCAAAACAATGGCATCCTATTGCTGTATTAAATTAGACTAATTTGACTGCTGATGAGATTAAATTTTTGTTTATATCTATTATTCCTTTGTATTTCTTCTTTTGAAAATTGCCTATTTACATCTTTTGCCAAAATAACAATAAGCTCTGAATCTCTGTAATTATACCAAATTGTTCATGTATGATCATAGTCTTTTCAGTTACATTGTAAACCATCATTTCTATTATGTCTATATTACAAATGACTCTTAAACATGTGGAAGCCAAGGATCTTGCTATATGATGAGAAATGACAAGGCCTGAGTTTGAATCCTGCTGTCTAACCTTAGAATCACTAGAATATAGGACTCCTTAGATGGTTTATCAATGTCCTCCTATTAATTTGTAATGACATTTTATGTACATAATAATTATAATAACCTTTGATTGGTAAATTGTGTGGCAAAGTTATCTATATTGGCTTATTATTTGCCTTAAATTAATTTGTCTTCATCTATTAGTTCACATGACTTCTTTGTATATTAATGTTTTTTATCATGTTTTAAAAATATCTTGTTTATTCACAAAATGATAGTTTTCAAATGACTGCTATCAATTTCTCTTTCTGATAGAAAAAATTGTGAGGCAGGTTGACTTTTGAATCTTGAGACTAAAACACATGTAACCACAATGTGTGAATGTTTGAAAATGAAATAATCTACATCATTATTGAAGGGCTATTCTAATTCTCAGTAGAGTTTCCACCATCTGCAGGAAAAGTTAAGAATTAAAAATATAAGACAAATAACAAAAGATCAATCAAATGCTAATGGCATAAGATATTTTAATGGTTTCAAAATAAGATGAAGACTAGATTAAGTTCATGAATATCTAAGTTAAATTAATGGGAATAATAAATAAGTCACCACATGCACTAAATCATTGAACATTTTTAAAGCATAAGAAAAAAATGAAAATAATGAGCACTAACTAGCCTCTCAAAAAACCCAGAGAATTCTTGGGGGCGTGGGGAAGAGATTGTTGTTGTTTATTTTATTTATTTATTTTTTTTTGAGACAGGGTCTCACTTTGTAGTTCAGGCTGGCCCTGAGCTCACTATGTAGCCCAGGCAATCCGCCATGAACTCAGCAATCCTCCGGTCTCTGCCTCCTGAGTGCTGGCATTACAGGCGTGAGCCACCACGCCTGGCATTGTGGTATGCGGTATTGATTGCTGGTGGGTGTGAGTCACCATGCCCAGCATTCTATGTGGTTAACGGGATTGAACTCAGGACCTTGCGCTTGCGAGGCAGGCACCGGAACCACTGAGCTAATCTCCGGCCCCCACGTTGTTGTTTTTTTTTTATTTGGGAACAGAACTAGGGATTGAACCAGGGCCTTCACAATGAACTACATTACCAGCTCTTTATTTTTTATTTTGAGGCAGGGTCTCACAGAGTCAGAGTTGTTCAGACTGGGCTCAAACTTTCAATCTTCCTGCCTCAGCCTCCCAAAGTGTTGAATTACGGGCATGCTCTACCATACCCAGCTTCCAGTTCCTAACTGTGCTTTGCACAGTTGCAAACTTATTTTGTAACTGATTTATTGGTACATTTTATACACACATTATGATCACAATCAACATTGAGAGTTTGAACCAATACCTGCCAAAACTTAATTCTCATTTTTACCATTCCCCTGCCCCTCAAGTCGCCCAACCCCTCTAAGCTTTGTTTCCTTTATTTGAATCATCACATTTTCATATTTATATAAATGAATATCAGTTATGTATTTTATAATCTGAGAAATAAAGGTGCAATAATTGTTGATGGTCCCTCTACTTAGAAAAGGATTATTTACATATATATGTATTTGTGTGTGTGTATCAGAATAATTCTATTTGACAAAGAATTATGTTAAGATAGTAATGTCTGCATTATTTTTGCTTTTGGAAAGAACTTAGGATAAGCATGACAATTTTCTCTTTCCACTCCAAAGACTTTGAGCTGAGTCTGGATTCTTAGGTTCTCTAATACCCAGGGGTAAATAAACCCTCAAACTCAAACCCTCATACTCTTAAACTGTGAAACTTTAGCCTCTAGTTTCCCTGCAGAGAACATGGGATACTTTTTCCAACCAGCCAACTGAGGGGTGCTGACACTGGGTACAACTAACCTTCCTACAGGGTGAGGAAACCAAAATTTCTCACAAATTTCTGGGGTCAAGGCTCGGTCCTTCACCCTGGCAACTCACAGGCCTCTTACGTAATGCTCTGGGATTCCCTCCAAACTGCAGTGTGGTCCAACATAAGGGAGCATCCTGCTTAAGCTTTGAAAAAAAGAAAACAAAAGTACTGCTTTCAAAGTGTCATGAAGGCTATAGGCCCATCGGTCCAAAAGCAGATCACCATGATAAACTCAGGGTCCTCTACAACCCTAAGGGGACAAGAGACTGCTAAATCATGAGGAAACAGAAAATCTTGCTAGCTCTGGTGGGTAGGATCCTTAAAAGATTATTTGTTCAATAAAAAATAAAAGAAGTGTAACCCTCTTTTCATAAGTGGTGGAATTTGTTCATGGCAACCTGTCATTCAACAAGTAAAAATCGAGCCTCTACTAGGCTCTGAGAATAATTACAGACCCTGAGCATAATTATAACATCTACTCCCAACAAGTTAAACACATTTGTAGAATGCACAGGCGATTAACTTTTGAAAAAATATTGAAAGGTTGAGAAATGAATGTTCAGATGAATAAGTGTTCAGTACTTCCTTTGAGGATGTAATGTTCAGTGGAGACCTGACACTGCAGAGCTAGTAGAGTCAGACATAGGCTGCATGTGTGTTTATGACTTGCGTCTAGATGTGCCCTCAAGGTCTCTTGTCGTCATAGGTGGGGATTTTCAGAGGTAGCTGGATCTGGAGTGTGTGATGCTAGGATTAAGGGTATGTGATTACTTAATTAGCCCACCCATTGGTCTGGCACAGTTTTGGGTGTAGATGATGGGAATGCCCACCCTGGGAGTGAGAAATGCCTGCCCTAAGGCCAAGAAGCCTGGGTAGAATGCAAGAGACAGAAAGAGGGCGACTGTCATTGCCTGCTGCTTCATCACTACTTTGCTGCCCTCTGCCCGGGAACTGTCTCTCCTCTGCCACGCCATTCTGCAGTGGAGCCAGACAATTACAAACAGAAACCTCTACAAACTGTGAGCTACAGTAGATCATTCCTCCTTTTTTTTTCTTTTTGAGACAGGGTCTCGCTTTATAGTTCAGGCTGGCCCTGAGCTCACTATGTAGCCCAGGCAAGCTGCCGTGAACTCAGCAATCCTCCTGTCTCTGCCTCCCGAGTGCTGGGATGACAGGCGTGAGCCACCACACCGGGCACTGTGGTATGTGGTATTAATTGCTGTGGGCGTGAGTCACCATGCCTAGCATTGTTGTATGTGGTTACCAGGATTGAACTCAGACCTTGCGCTTGCGTGGCAGGCGCTGGAACCACTGAGCTAAATCTCAGGCCCAATCATTCCTCCTTTAATACCCTCTGTGGGTACTCTGTCTCACCAACGAGAGAAGAAACAAAAACAGCACATTTGGAGCACAGAGAAAGCCAGGAGGGATGCAGCAAATGAAAGCACCAGAGTAAGACAGGTCAGAGGCTGAGTAGTCAATAGGGGAAATTATCTGTTTATTTCTAGACACAATGAAAATCTACTCACAGAAGCTTTTAGAAAGGGCATGACATGCCCTGATCCACATGGAAAAATCACTCCAGCTGCTGTGAAGAAAGGACAATAAGAGGACAGAAAGGAAGAAAGGCTGTCACTTCAGAGGTTTAACAGGAAGAGGTTGAGAACTGTGGACAGAGAATAGTGGCTGTGAAGATGGTGAGACTCTGTCTGCTGACAACATCTGTTGCTAGAGGAATGTGAGGGTCGAATGAGATAATCAAATGAGACTCCCAAGAGTCTTTGCCTGAGCATTACAGTGGCTGGTGGGATCATTTGCTGTGATAATAAGGGTTTGGGGAGTGGACTTGGTGTGGGGCTAGGATCAAAGCTACTATTTTAGAGGTACATTCTGAGACACTTCTTAAATATCTAAGATGTCAAATGATACTTGGAAAGAGGTCTGGGATAGAAATAAAGGATTTGAGTATAAA
>PVIC010001071.1:59269-99866 GCA_004025085.1 Thryonomys swinderianus
AGATCTCAATCCATTATGTCCTCACATGCTTTCTTGCATTAATATGTCCACAATTAATCTAGTTATTGTTCCACTTTAACCATCTTCCTTTTTATTGCTTTTAAGAGGTTTTGTGTTCTCTCAGAAGGTGATGTTTTCCTGTAATGTATCTAGATGTAACTTTTTGTCTTCTGCTCAGGTCTCACTTACCTGAGCAGTACTGCTATGCCCTGAAATGCCTCTTGTGAGAATTAATTACAGAGTACTGCGTTTTTCCAACTTTTGAAAGTCACTTTGATCTTGCTGAACACTGCATATTTTCTTCTTCTGTTTTTGTTTTTGTTTTGTGAGGCAGGGTCTCACTTTGTAGTTCAGGCTGGCCCTGAGCTCACTATGCAGCCCAGGCAAACCTCGAACTCAGCAATCCTCCTGTCTCTGCCTCCTGAGTGCTGGGATGACAGGCGTGAGCCACCATGCCCAGCTATTCTTTCCTTCTGAAACCTCAATAAAGCAGAATTTCTCAGTAGTCATTCCTAACCTTCTTTTCACATTTTCCATTTATATGTTTCATTGTCCACTGCTTTGGGGAATTTATCTTCTACCTCACTAACTTTTTTTTTCTACTAATTTAATCTGCTACTTATCAAGTGAACAATATAATTTTAATATTTTTCATCTCCATAATTTTATTCTGCTGAATTTTATTTTTCAAGATTACCACCTAAATTTTTAGTGTTTTATTCCTTTACTGTATTATTCATTCTCTCTACAATTCTTTAATCCTCATGCTGAGTGTTTTCTTTTTGCCTCCTCTCAAACCCCAGCCTGCTCCACGCTGCTCCCTGTACCAGCAACTTGGCAGCTGGAATACACACTGTGTCCTTGCTCTGGATGGGTCCTGCCACTACCCAGTAGTGGAAAATCTTTGTTCTTGACTGTTGCAGAATTCTTGTCCAAGAGGTTTCCACTGTTTTTCTTTAGTGATGTATGGCTCTTGTTTCAGATCTTTGCCATAAAATATTAAAGTATTTTCCATACCAAAATATGGGAGGAAGGATTGCTGTCCCTCTTGTAAAAGCAGGTCATTCTGTATCTACATACTAAGAAGCTGGGGCCAGAGGGCTGGCTGCCTCTTCCCTACCAGCTTATGGGTGCTTCTCACGAGAGGCATTTCAGGGCCTAGCAGCACCAACCATTGTCCTGTGCCAGCAGGGTCCCAGCCTTTCAACCTGTCCTCCTTCCTTCTGAGGAGTGTCCAGTGGGACAGTGGGGAGAAGCTGGGCTATATACTAGTTCCACTGGTGTCTGGGGGTCTCAGATATTCTAAACTGATATGGTATGTGAATACATATTTAGTCTTCAGAAATTCAAATATATATATACACATACATACAAATACACATTAAACAATAGTTCTTAACCTTTGGCAACACTTTCTGCTTCCCACACTCTTCCAAAGGTTGAAATGGATGATTCAAATTCTGAACTTTGTCACTCAGCTTACTGGTTGTCTTGTGACTTAGCTTTGAGGAGTCCGTGGAAAGATATGATTTTGAACACTGTCATTTTCTCATTGTCAGCATTTGCATAACCTTTTTCTGTGGCCTTGTTGATCCCACACAGGAGGGAGACCTCTCATATGAAGTCCCATGCTGTTTACCTACAGATTCAGGCTGTGAGAAAGGTGTCATTAGGCAGTGTTGTTGTGGGAGTATCACAGGATGTCCTTGAACTCATCACTTGACATGTCCTTCTGATACAATTGAGAGATAAATGTGTGAGGCCACTGCTGGCCTAACTGGGCACACTATTTTATAGTAAACTTTTTAATAAGTACAAAGAGTACAATCTACAAAAAAATAAAAAATAAAAAGTACAGTATAGTAAATACCCACAGCAAATTAGTCATTTAACACTATGAATTAGTATGTGTTGTTAATAAGTGTGCTGTTTTTATAGAACTGGCAGCCCAAAGGTTTATTACATTAATATCACTACAGACCCTTGACTTGTATTTTGACATTACAATAGCTAAGACCTCACTCAGCTCCATTATAATCTATGGAGCCACTATTGTATATGCGGCCCGTTGTTGATCAAAACGTCATTATGTAGCCTATGATTGTATTATTAATAATACTACCTTGGACTTCACAAGCAGTCTGGTTTAGAGAATAAACTATTTGGTTATGGGCCGGAGATTTAGCTCAATGGTTCCGGTGCCTGCCTGCTGAGTATGAGGTCCCTGGTTTGATCCCCAGTAACCACATACAATACCAGGAGTGGTGACTCACATCCACTAGCAGTCAGTACCATATACCACAGTGCTGGGTGTGGTGACTCATGCCTATAATCCCAGACTCTGGAGGCAGAGGCAGGAGGATTCCTGATTCAAGGCTTGCTTGGGCTACATAGTGAGCTCAAGGCCAGCCTTAACTCCATAGTGAGACACTGTCTCAAAAACAAAAAGCAAAACAACAACAACAAAAAAAACCCTATTTGGTTATTAAAGGTAAGAACCATACTCAAAACTACCTGCATTAGCTGGCAGATGGCCTCTTTGGGTTTCTGCTGCTTTTGTCTTCTAGTCTTAGAGTATTTCTCTCACTTGTCTATAAATTAAGTCATGCTTTAAAAATATATTTACAGGGGCTGGAAATTTAGCTCAGTGGTTCCAGCACCTGCCTCGCAAGGGCAAGGCCCTAAATTTGATCCCAGTAACCACATAGAATGCTGGGTGTGGTGACTCACGCCCACCAGCAATCAATACCACGTACCACAGTGCCGGGCGTGGTGGCTCACACCTGTCATCCCAGCACTCAGGAGGCAGAGACAGGAGGATTGCTGAGTTCGACGTTTGCCTGGGCTACATAGTGAGCTCAGGGCCAGCCTGAACTACATCGCGAGACCCTGTCTCAAAAAAAAAAAAATATATATATATATATATAATATATATGAAATGGTGGCTCATGCCTGTAATCCCAGCACTCAGAAAGCAGAGACAGGAGGATTGGTGTGAGTTAGAGGCCACCCTGGGTTACATAGTGAGTTCAGGACCAGCCTAAACTGCAAAGCAAGACACTGTCTCTAAATAAATAAGTAAATAAAATATATATTTACATTGGAAATTTTAGGTGATAACATTACACAAAATTTCTTCTAGATATCTAAAGAGTTATAGAACCAGAAACAAAAGCTGAGCAATGTTTTATGATATTAAAATTATAGGGCCGGGATTTAGCTCAGTGGTTCTGGTGCCTGCCTTGCAAGCACAAGGTCCTGAGTTCGATCCCGGTAACCACATACAATGCTGGGCATGGTGACTCACACCTACCAGCAATCAATACCACATACCACAGTGCCGGGCATGGTAGCTCATGCCTGTCATCCAGCACTCTGGAGGCAGACAGGAGGATTGCTGAGTTTGAGGCTTGCCTGGGCTACATAGGGAGCTCAGGACCAGCCTGAACTACAAAGCGAGACCCTGTCTCAAAAGAAAAATTATAATTATTTCTGTCCTTCTTAACATTAATAAGGAGGAGGGGGAAAGGAAGAAAGAGAAATGAGAAAAAAAAAAAAAGGAAAGAAAAACAACCAGTGGTGCCAGAGACTCCTGCAGAAAGTCTCCAGTCCCACCTGCCCAGTATATGATGCAGGCCTGAGAAAAAATACACTAACAAGCAGAACTGAGAGAGAGGAAGCGGGTGTCAGGCTGACCAGTGCCAGTCTTTAAAACTCAGTTTCCTGGTAGTATGACAAGGCCACTGTCCAGTCCCTAGGCACTGACTCTTATTGTCAATCAACTGGGGCAAAGGCAAGCTACATGCAGTTACTACAGAAATTAATGTAAACAAGGCTCATAAAGGACAAGACAAAGCATCCTCAAATTAGGAACAGAATGGACATATATGGTTGTAATCAGAACAATGTCCTTACAGTCAGAAGGTTTTATTTGTGGGAATGGAATTTGGGTGCCAGTTACTCTCATCTCTGCCTGTAAGCTTCAGCCAGACTCACTTCTCAAAACAAGCTAATGTTGGGGTAAACTCTTTATAGCCTGCACGGGCATAGTCAATATCAGAGTCCACTGCACAGTCGTGGTGGTGCATGCCTATAATTTCTGCTCTCGTGAGTCTGAGGCACGAAGACTGCTATGAGTTTGAGGACAGCCTGACCTATAAAGTGAGTTCACAGCCAGCCTGAACTACACATAGTGAGACATTCTCTCAAAGAATAAAATAGAAACAAAGCTTTTGTAAATAAGGAGGAGAAGAAGGATTGAAGGGGGGGAGAAGAATTGGAAAAAATAATTAAATATATATGGGTTCAAATTCCAAATGATGAATACAATCATCATATACATCTAAATTGTACCAATAAACTTAATTAAAAGTAAACATTAATCTCTCTTGAAATTGTTGATCAGATAGCTATACAAGTCAAAAGGCAACTGTTAACGTGAAATTAATAGTGTAAAAATGAAAGATGTTAATGTAAAAGACTGATTTTACTAAGCTTTTCTTAAACACTGTTGAATACTCCAAAAGTTCAATTTATCTGGAGGATGTTAACATGAATAATTTAAAATTCATTTTCCAACTGCAAGGGAAGTCAGGTTGATTCTGATGGTTCCCTAAATCCAAAAGCTTGGATTTATTTTTAACAAAAACCAACTGTGACAGATGGAAATGGTTGGCTACCTGATCATAGATAAGATGAATACATTACTGTGATCATATACTAAGGTAAATTTTACATACTGAAGCTATCATAGCCAATAGTGAGCCAAGATTTAGAAACCAGAGGATGCCTGAACCAAAAAAGTCAATCAACTGGATGCAATCAATCAACTAAAAGTATCGGTTCAGAGCCCTGTGACAATACATTGCAAGATCTCAATGAACTGGATGCAGGAAAGGAAAAGACACTGCATTTTAGTGGTCTACAATAAGGTGCTTTATTAAGAACTGGGCAATTGTAATAATCTTAAATAGAGAAATCTAGGTAGCTCTTGGATTCCATGGAGTTGGCAAAGAAATCCAAGCGTGGAAACAGGATCCATCTAACTGCATCTGATTTGGCTGATCTGGTTGTCGTTTTATTTGCTTCCTCCTTTATTCATCACCCCTTGAGTTTTCTCCCTTGTCCTCCCTGCACCCCAAGTTGAACACTCATTGAGGGAGTCAATCTTTTCAGACAGACCTGTATTGGCCTTTGTAAGCAGTGATACAGGAATGAGGAGCTGCCCTCTAAATCCTCCTTTAAGTTTTGTTTGTAAAATGGTAGGTAAGAGCCTGCTTTAGAGCTTCAGCTGTAACATTTCATTCCTTAAAAAGTGATGAGTTGAACAGTGTTAGACTACAAAGGCAGGCACTTGTCGGTGTGCAAGGACTATGTATATTTGGAGTCGCACTGGCAGTTTTCTTAATTATGGCATGTGTCTCATTTCAGCCTACAAAAAAATGCTATGCTCTGAATGCCCCCTGGCAAGTGTTTAATTCATGAAATTTGACCAAATAATGTCGTTTATGGTTTTAGAATCTGTCTTCTCTGTCCACATGTTTTAATATCCACATTAAAAATCTCCCACATTAAACTATGTATATAGAAAACCCTTAAAACAAAGCCTAGAATTGAACTGAGAAGAATTTGGGGTACAGCCTCTTCCTCTTGGATCCCCAGCCTAGGGCTCACTCTTCTGATGAACTCAATCAGGGAACCCTGAACTGCCTCATGCTCCGAGTTATTCTACAGGGTAGGAATTATGTTAGTTTACATCGTCACAGGACAGTCAAGCCCAACTGACAGGCTGCTCTTCATCATAGAGCTGTGAATGCTGTGAAGTGCTTTGGGGGTATCAGAGAATGAATGGAAAAAGGATGTAGTAGGAGACTTACAGGTGGGGTCAGAGCTTTTAGTCAGATCCGGTGGAAAGTGGGGCATCTGTAGGTAGTGCAACCAGGAGTCAGGATTGGATGCAAAGCCAGAAGTTCCCTGCATGCAGCACTTTTTGTCCTAATCGGCATACTTCACACACTGTCATTTTCAATAGAAAAAATCTAAATTGTATCTTTAGAGAAACAGATAGGTTGAGTTACAGAGCAGTGTAAGTCATTTTTGCCTGAAGTTAAATATTGCAGAAAATCACTCATAAAACTTACATAGAATTTAGGAACAAAAGTACTGGAAGATGTACATGGGTCTTGTCATGGTTTTCTTCAAAATATTTATTCAGTGTGCAAAAACTATTTTAAAGAGAGGATAAGTACAAATTACATGAGATCTCAATGAACAATTGGAGAGAATATGAATGACAGGAGAATAAACTAATTTGTATCTAAAATTAATTACAGGAAGAGCAAGTCTTTGATATCAAATGGAACAAATGTTTTACTCTGGTAATGAGACTAGGAAGAAATATGGCAGACATCAAAACAAACAAAAAGCCTTACTAATATTGTCAGAAATCTGCTGCCCAGCCTAAAGTGACCACCAGTGCCCATTCAAACCAGGTTCAAGGGATTACAGAAACTCCATAGGGTTCTTTGCAGTGCAGTTCCAGAAAATGGGTTTCTGCCAGATTAGCCAAGGTCAAATACAAAGATCAAAAAGACACAACTGTTATCCTGCCCAACAGCCACTGAATGAGGCCAAGCAGAGTCACAGGCACAACAGCAGGGCAGGCCTCAGGCAGAAGGAAGGGAGCTTCCTGGACCAAGTGTGTGGAGCAGGCCCCGAAGATCAAGACAAGCTGTGCAACCCGACCACCTTAGGAAGGACCCAGAAAGGCAGAAACCAAAGGACAACAGCAGAAACAAAGCTGGGGCTCATGTGTTGTTCTTTTCAGTTACTCTTAAACTGTCAGTAGCTTAATCTCCCCTTGCTTTCCTTGCGAAAGATAGTGTAACCACAATAAAACAGATATATTTTCTAAAATATTAGCAGAACACTATTGTATTATTTATGTAAAACAATTAGGGAAAGATCTAATGTTGTGTTGTTTAAAATGACAACATAGATATTTTAGAGAAGTGGAAAAGCTGAATCATTAAACTCTGAAAAACATTGTATCCTATGTAAAATATCTTACAAGAAGACACTCAATGAAATGGAACAGTTTGAAAAACTGAATGATACAGCATGTTCTTCCCAGATTCTCCTAAAATGGCAATATCAGAATAGTGTATTTTTCTGTCATACAATCATATATTTTGAGTAAGTTACCTTTCAAAGTAGTGCTGAGAGTAATAGGTATGAAAGAAAAAGAAACTAAAATAGTGAAACAGGTTATTGTACCATATTTTATTCCACATGGGATAACTTTCTTTTCATAGCCATTGGAGTTACCTATAAAAATCAAGCCATAATCTGACTTCATTTTGCTCCTGATATCATAACAATCACCAGGACTTTTGTTTTCATCGAACAGAATTTATCACATTTACTCTGAATCACATCAGACTCAGTATTATTTCAAAGAAGACAAATAGGAAAAGCATATACCTCTTAGATGCTCACAGATTAAAACAGAAATAAATATACATGTATATGTAAAAAACATACAAGTGAAAAACATTTAGTAGTATCTAAGCAACAAAACTGTATGTTAAGCTAAGTTATTCCTGGTGCTTTTTACATAATACAATGAAAAAGATTTATTTAAAATGTCCTTTAGCCATCTGCTTAGCTCTCGCTGCTCAAGTCTACAGCTTAGTTTTGAGGTAAAAGAGAAGACCCTCAGGCTACACTTGTTGGTGAGGGGAACAAAGACACCCACATAAAGCTGGGACTCTAGATACCAAAGAGTTTTATTCTTTGAGATACAGCAGATGAAATTATTATACCTGAAATGTTCTTCAAAATAATCTAGAACTGGAGAACTTACAAAAGAAGCAAGATCAACTATGTGTCAGTAATTACTGAAGCCAAGGTAGCTTTGCATGGAGGTTTATTATAAAATTCTTTACATTTGCATGTTTGAAATTTTCTAAGGCAAAGTTTTGTTTAAAAACATTTCCAAAAGATGTTTAGCATTATGTGTCAGTTTTACATAATTGTGATAAAAATATCTGACACAGACAACTTAAAGAGGAAAAAGTTTACTTTGCATTAGAGTTTCAGGGATCTTTCAGTTCACTGTCAGTTGTTTTCAAGGCAGCAATATCACACAGAAAGCCATGGTGGAAGAAAGCTGCATAACTCATCCATGAATCAGAGAAAAGAAGAAGAGCCATAAGAAGGGGCCAGGGACCAGCTACGAGCACAGGGGCACACTCCTATGTTCCACCCAAACATCTTGGGATGTGCACTCTGCTAATCTCTTAGGCAACTCTTAAGCAAGTTGAGAGTCACAATAAACCACCACAAGCAGCAATTGGAAAAATGAGATAATCTATACATGATGATATTGTACCTTGGGTTATTGCTACAAATACTGATCAATTAGTTCAACACAAGTTTACCTCTTACATTAAATCTGGACTTTCGATTTTCTGGATGCTCTTCTAGTTATGGGCATTCATGTTCCCAGGGTCACTCAACAGTTAACTCCCAAATATTGTGATGTCCTTAAGGCTCAAATGGCTCAAAGAGTTGCTGGCCAGTGACATTAATGGCAAGAAATATGATGGCATGAACACAGCTGATAGCTGGTGGTTTGGGGAGGCAGGTGTTAAGTACCTGCAAAGCCATAAAAATCTACTTTGTTTCTCTAGGTTGAATTTCTCTTACTTGACATGCTTGGGACTTGGAGTGTTTTATATTTTAGATTTTTTTTTAATTTTAGAATATCTACATATACATAATGAAATATTTGGCGGATGAAACCCAAGCTCAATGACAAAATTATTTTATGCTCTGTATGTATACACCTTATACACACACACCTTTGTGTGGTAACTTAACACAAAATTTGCAGCGCACCTGCACTTCAATACAACCTCTCTCTGCAGTTAGGTTCAGGATTTCTGTGTACAGATTCACATCAGCACTCACAGACACTGAGCATCCTTTAGGTTTCAAGGGATTTGGTTGGGCCTCATTCCAGGTGAGGGATCAATACACACAGGAAGCACCAGTAGACAAAATTAAAGGCAAATAAATAGAGGCAGTTAGGTAAAATGTGGGGTTCAGGATACCTCCAGAGCCACTACTAAAAAAGCTCAGCTGGGGATAGTCTGTGAAAGACACTGGCTGCTAAGAAAAGCGCTGGAACCTCACTGGGCAGGCTATAAGGAGGAAGAAATACTATAGACATGGTTTGGGAAAATTCACCTGAGAGTAATGAGCAAAGTGAACCAAAAAAAGAACAGTTATGCTCTCCCATTCTCCACCCTGCTTCCTGTCTTTTTCCTGTTTCTTTGCATAGACACTTCATGCTCAGTCCTTCAAGTCCAGACAGGGCTTATGTTGCAAATATTTCAGTTTTTCCCTAACTTTGAATAGCTTCTCCTGTTAGGTAAACATAGGTAAGTCAGGAAGAAGGAGTTTAAGATAATATCCAAGATGATAGACTGCTTTTAGGTATTACTTAGAGAAAATAAGTTTGTAGTGTTGAAAAGAAGGGTAAGAAAAGAAAGTTTTAAAAAGTGAGAAAAATTTAAGGACAGAAAACAAACTCAAGAAAATAAAGTCTTTTCTTAAAATTATCTCAAGGTTGACATATTTATAAACCAAATTAATCTTTAATTTTCCACATTGTGAAAATAGTAGAACAGGCTACACCAATACGGTACCAATGATTGAAAGATATTATCATTTGAATGTGATAAGTCAGGAGGTAGAGTAGTCTCAGAATGGATTTGCTGACTCAACAATGACATCAAAAGCCCAGGCTCCTTCAGTTCTTCCTCTCTGACCCCCTTAGTACATACATGCTACTTTTCCTCCTGGCTACAAGATGGCTGCCACAGCACCAGCCATCACATTTTCATTTGATAGCATGCAAATTAGGAAGAGAGGTTGGGTTGGAAGTAAGGATTATTTTATCTCCTTTACCTTTTAACAAGGAAAAAAGTCTTTCTTAAGTCATCCATTAGAATTCTCCTTGTCACTGACCAGGATTAAGTTAAATGCCCTCTTGTAAACCAATCACTGTGGAAGAGAGAAAGGATCACCATGACTAAGGTCAAAGATAACTGGAGTCCTAGGGACACTGTTCTCTCAGTTAAATTAAAAGAGCAAATAGGAAAACAAATGACTGATGGATAAGCAAGTAACCTTCTCTGCCATGTGGAGGAATGGGAGAATGGAGAGTGAGACTACAGAGAATTACAGAAACTTTATGGGGCTTTTGCCTAATCTGTTCCAGAACGGCAGCCCATGTCCATCCGTCACCACTGATTGTCTGGCACCAACATCACAGGCTATAGGTGCTGAAAAGAAGGCAGCAGGCTGAATATGAATGAAACCTGTGGGAGGCATGCTGATGTTAAGAAAGGCCTCTTTATCAGGGAGCTGAAAGGACACAGTGCTCATCTTCAGGCAGCCAAGGTAAGGTGGAGTCTTGCTGTGGACTGTCCAGTGTTCTGATGGACGGGGCAAGCCCAGCCAAACAGGTGACCACCTCTGATAGCCAGAGAGTGCCCTCTGAGGACACACAAGTATGTGTTGAGAGCCAAGCAAGGGCCAGGCCTTGTTCTAGGCACCTGCAATGCATTTGTGAGCAAAACCAAAATTTTTTGCTCCCCGAAGCTCATATTCCAGCGAGATCACAGGTGAGTTATACAGTGAGTAGCAGTGCTCAGTGCTGTGGCAATAGGAAGCAGTGCAGGGTGGGCTGTGGGTCACCAGGGTGACCGGCGCAGATCTCGCTGAGGGTGCGGGGGCCAGCTGCCCTCCCCCTGGAGGAAGGAAGAAGACAATGCAGAGAAGACTCATGGGAAGTCTATCTCTAGACGCAGCCTCCTTGTGTCTGACTGTGCAGGAAAACTCTACATGATACGGAAGTACTGAATATATTACATATTAGACATCTTTTAAGTGACTTCCTTTAAAAAAAAAAAGAAGAGATTTTGCTTCCATCTGAAGGAGTATCACCCAGACAGAGGGTTTTCTTAAAAGGAAAAAAAAGGTCTTCATTGATACACCCTCCCACCTGTAAGGCAAGGTGGGTCCTGTGACTTCAGGACTTCCGCAGGGGACTGGAGTCCAACCCTTTCTCTGCCTCTGGCTAGCTGTGAATCTTGGAGAACCCATCTCCCCTCTTCTGGGCTCCACTTTCTTTGCAGACTGCTGGAAACGAATGACACGCAGGGTTCTTCTCAGGTCTAAACTTTGTGACTCCTGGATGCACAGCCCGCTGTGCAGGGTCTGAGGACAGTTTTCTCCCGGGTCTTGGGAGGGCACAGCGTGCTCTGCTCTGCAGCCCATGAGGAAACAAGGCCACGGGTACTGAAGAGCCACCTAATGACTTAATGGGCTTTAAAACGGGCTTGTAAGTTTTAATTTTCTTTTACAGCAGATTCCCCGGGGTAAAGTATTCTTTGCAGTAGATAATAAACACATAGAATATTTCAACTGCTGCAGGATCTCTTCTTTGAAAATCAGGTTTAAGCCACATTTCTCTGCTAGGTTTTACTACTGAAACAAAGCAAAAACCTCAAAAGAATGTTTACACAGGCATTAAATCTGTAGGAAGGTCAGAAGTATCTAAGAGTTAAGCATCTATAAATATTTAAAACAGGATGAAATCAAATACTACTAACAATAATACCCTTTTCCAACTCTGAGTAGCGATAAAAGGAATCAGAAGAATCTCTAGGAACTCTTTCACAGTAAACTGCTAACTTGACGCTTGTGTCAATGAATCAAACCATAAAAACTGAGTCACCGGGTCACTCGTGCAAGTGCAGTCAGCCCCACGGGCCTGAAAAGGCTTCACACTGAGATGCTGAGGAGTCCCGGCTGTGCTACACCAAACAGATGTTCTCCTGTCCGAATTTCTAAGGCTTTCTGACCCTTACTCCTCCTATGTACACACATCCCAGCATTACACGCTCTTCTAGTCTTCTTTGATTAAGAGACATCCCATGAGATGTTCTGTTCACACCATCCTATTCTGTCTCCTCAGTGAGTCTGAAGAGCAGCAGTTGTTTGGTCTGTTGCAAAGTGCTAGAAACCAGGTCTCAAGCAGCCAGATGTGTGTGCTGTGAACTACTTCTCTCCAAAGGCCCAAACCTGCTGAAGAAGCAGTCTGGTCCTCGAGCGTGAGTGTGAATTCGCACATTCATTCACTCACACCCTCTCTCGGCAGCACACCCCACTCTAAGGAAACCTGCCCGCGGTGCCACCCACACCCCTCTTCTCACAATTATCAGTGGGAGGAAACTCAGAGAAACAGGACACTCACTGCGTCTCTGTCTCCTTTCTCCAATGTTCCCTCCATCTTGCCTATTCTTGCCTGTCTTTGCAAATCCTTGGAAGACCTCTTTGCTGGTTCATTCCAGAACCTTTCAAAAGATTTCATTACACACAAAATCACACACAAGAAACAGAATCTTAGGGGCTGGGGAGTTAACTCAGTGGCACCACACCTGCAAGCACAAGGTCCTGAGTTCAATCCTTGGTACCACAAAAAAAAGAAAAAGAAACAAAGAAAGAATTTTAGTAAGGAAAGTAGAACAGAAAAATTAACAGACCATTTTTACCTTAATACATGACATTTCTAATAATCTGCACAGGAGGATTTTTTCCCCCCAGCATCCTCCTAAGTGCCTCTTGAAAACCTCGGTGACATGTGAGATAACTACTGACTAATTTGTTCTGGCAGAAAAATGAGTTCACTATTACTGAAAATATGTTTCCTATCACCAGATCATATTAAGTCATTAAGTGGCTTTTCACTGGTGGAAGGAAGTAGAATTTACCTCCTCTGAAACATGATGGATAGGAGGGAAACAACATTTTGACCTACCCCAACATAAGCAAAATGAAAATTTGAATCCATTTCTATATGGGGACGTTTCGATAGTTTGCATTTCCATAATTGTACATCAATTTGAAGTTTTTAAAGTAAGGTGCATGAAGAAGGGTACATGAAACAGGCTGTGAATAAATGACTGTGAAAGGCTAAGTTTAAGCAGCTTTCAGCTTAGTGACTGAGATAATGCCATTTCTCTAGAGAAAGTCTAAATATAGAGGAATAATGGGTAGCAGTTTACCACATGCTATGTAGCTCCCTAAAGCAGCAGGGGCTGGGCACTGAACAGGAGGGCTGCAATTTCAGAGGCTGATTAGGGATGCAGCCCTGGCAGGTTCCAGTGGGTGTGGCCAGGTGGGGGAGGGGCCCTGCCTCATTCCTTTCTCTTACAACCACAGGATGGGGTGGGTAGCTGCAGGGTAAAGGGCCCATGTGGGTGGTCAGACTGAAGGGGCACTGAAGAAAGCTCTTCATTATTCTTTTGGAAATAAAGAAGGATAAAATCCAGCGATTGTAGAGCCTTTTCATTTCTTTATAATTTGTCAGCACAGTTAGGATACTGGCTTCCTTTCCATAGGTGAGATTACTGCCTGCTGACATCAAGAGGGGGTAGAGTGGACGGATGTGTGAAAATGGAAATTAAGCTGAAGGGTAGCTTTTGTTTTGATGTTTGCTAGACTGCCCTTCTTGTGTTAAAATTAGATGTCTTGACTACTGGCAGCCATAGGATCTGAATGCTGAGAATGCAGGGCAGTGTTCCCTAGACACCTCTCCAGACGTGTAAAACAACTGTCAGTTTTGATAAAGAATGACTGTTTGGACTTTGTCTTTAGCTACACAGAATAGCCAAGTCTGATAATTTAACATAATGTCTCTGTAAGCTATGACAAAGAGTAATAGTCACTTTCATACTAATGAAAAGCAACCTGGTCAAACCACACCAATAGATGCATATTTAATTAGAAATTTTAGACATCTAAAGAAAAAAATATGCCAAGGCTTCTGATGACCTTAATCAGAGATGCCTTAGTCAAGATCCTGCTGATACCTCGGGGCAAAATTTCAACCCAATGAAATGAGATGGGATGTGGCGGGTTATTTACAGAGTTTATTGCTTTTAGTTGGAACTTAACATTTTTTTTCTTCCCAGAATTTCTGCTCTATAGAAATTTTAGATTTTGGAGGTGACTTAGTTACACAATGACTTAGATTTGCAGTTTCTAACTCAGCTCCCTTCTAAGTACTGAGTTTATTCTGCAGCACTTAATCACTGAAATTTGCTTTGATATTTAAAAAAGCATGGAACCTAGTACTGAGATGTGAGAACTTTGGGACAGATCTGCACAGAAGGTCACATGTTGCATGAGGACTTTTAAAGAGACAAAAGAAGGACTCATCCAGTGGGGAAGGGAAGACAAAGAAGATCGTGATGTCAGGAAAGTCAAAGTAAAGACATGACTGAGTTTGGCTCTCTCTGAGGTCTAACCATATGCACATTGCCTCAGTCTTAACTATCATGCTTTGTTGTTTTGCCTCTCTCGATTTAAGCAGAGAAAAATGCAAAGGTGACGTGTGTCAGTGAGTTTTCTAATAGCCAAAGGAAAAAGCATTGGGGAACTTAGGCAGGAGGAGGACATGCTCCCCCAATCCCAGACCTTGATGGGACACCGGTAGTCTGCAAGGACAGAGGGAGGTAAGAGGCATCCCTTCCATAGGAGCATGCTCAGAGCACCTTCTGGCCCTACCACTCTTTCCTTTTCCTGACAGTACAGCCAGAAGCTACATAACTGAAAGATTCACTGCTCTCCTCTCCTAGTGTAATAGTCAGCTAAGTAACAAAAAGGCCCTGGGATTAGTAACTTACATCAGCAACATGTTATTTTCTTTCTTGAAAAGGCTGGTACAAGAGCACAAATATAAATCTACACAGTGTATGTTCAAATATATAAAACTTACAAATCAAAGTAATAAACTATTAAGTGAATTATGTTGAAGTATCTTATCATGAAAAATACATACTTTTATAGTAGCATGGAAAACCAGGTTTGAACTAAAAGTCCACACTAGACAGCTCTTTATCCTGTCCTGCCCCTGCACACTTCACCCTATTCGTCCAGGCTCTGTCCACATGGCTCCTGGGTAGAGGAGGAACCCAAGAGTAGCTGCAGACTATAGACACAGGTGTGTGCTGTCTAGACAAAAAGGTCCCTGTTATCCAAACCATGGAGCTGAATTTGCAAATATAGAATCCATGAATAATAACTAAATAAAAAATTTGTTTGTCTATTTGTTTCCTGTCAAAAATTTCCTAAGTAATAGTGGGGCACACAGAAAACTGGAGTTATTGCCAGGCGTGGTGACTCACACGTGTAATCCCAGCACTCGGGAGGCAGAGGCAGGAGGATAGCTGATTTCGAGACTTGCCTGAGCTACATAGTGAGCTCAGAGCCAGCTTGAACTACAAAGTGAGACCCTGTCTCAAAAAAACAAAAACAAAACAAAACAAAACAAACCTGGAGTTATTAATTCTAAGCATCTCAGGGCAAAGGAGCCCAGAATTTATAAAATTAGTATTTAGTTACTCTTCTGAGAAGAAGTGCAATTTCTTTTCTATTCTTTCTGTTGATAGGTCTCTGGGTAGGTGGAGGGGAAAACTCAGCGCAGGCACTGACATCATATTAGTGATCACTGTCGCCTATGATCCATGCCATGCACTGTCTGCCTTTCCTAGTGCATTCATGCACCTCATCACTACTAGCTCCTGGGCTGAGAAGCATAGTTAGAGTAGATGGACTAATGATGTTGTTACAATCTTCATTTTCAGATGAAGAAATCAAGGCTGAGAAAAAGGTATGTCAGAGATAGAAGCCACACAGAGAGGAGACCTGGAGGTTGGTTGTTCAGTTCATCCTCTCTTTCCTGCTGTTAGGTATGCTTGGGATGTAACCATCTTGAAAGCACAAGGTGAGGAGTCTTTTGCATCTACTTGAAGCAAATCAGGGAGGAGGACAAGCTGCCATTCATAAAAACCAATATACTGTTGCAATTGCTTGAGCATTCCTGCCAAAAGCTACCATGTACATCTTTTTAAAAATAAATAAATAAGTTTGTTTGTTTGTTTGAGACAGGGTCTCACTTTGTAGTTCAGGCTGGCCCTGAGGTCACTATGTAGCCTAGGCAAATCTAAAACTCAGCAATCCTCCTGCCTCTGCCTCCCAAATGCTGGGATTAGAGGCGTGAGCCACCAGGCCCAGCACTGTAGTGTGTGATACTGATTACTGATGGGGTGTGAGTCACTATGCCCAGTATTGCCAAATATGGTTAAAGGGGATTGAACCAGGGACCTTGTGCTTGCTAGGCAAGGCCAGAGCCACTGAGCTAAATCTCTGACCCTACATCTTTTATTTATATTCTTTTATCTGGTGATGTTACCTAGCTCTTGAAGTTGTTTAATGGAAAATTTACAGAACCAAGAAGGTAGAAACTCACTCTTCTGATCCACCTGCTTTGAGTCATACAATGAATCATAGGTGTAATACCTTAGTGGTTAGCAATGCACCTGGACCAACCACTATTTCCTTTATAGAAAAATAAAATAAAGAGAAAAAGAAGAGACACCAAATGCCATTTCAGCTACATAGTTTCTTTGATCTCTGTTTGTCATTTGCAAATATCTTTCTTTCAACCTATGAGTGACCTGCTTGTTATAAGTCAGGCATCACCTTAACAATTTACCTCAAATTTCATTACATCCACATCAGTCTTACAGGGCTACAGGAGTCTCCTTTCATACAAGAGAAAGCAAAAGCTTGGAGAGGTTAATTAGTCCAGCAAAGGTCACACAGATAATGAATGGCTGAACTTGGAAATAAATCCTCATCAGTATACTGCTAAGGCCATACCCGTAATCAGATATTACACTGAGTATGCTGGTAGGTTCATCACAATATTAGTACATAATTTTACAGGGCTAATATGAAAATTAAAAGTATTGACTATATGAAAAATGTTGAACAAACCATAAATCCCTTTCAAAATTTTGCTGTAATTTTTTCTCTCACTTTTATACAAGGCTAGCTATGCTGCCTTAGTGGCCAAGTCTATATTAACCTTATAATTCATCCTTAACCCACTAAAGTTTTGTTTCCTGATTTTCTCCATAGCCAAAGGGAAACTAAGGAGAAGCCTTCTGTAAAAAGGCTTAACACCTGCTGCTAACGGGTGCTAAACCATCTGGATCATCAGAGAAGTAGAGACTCGCTTACAAAAGACATAGATTAATTTGGACATTGTTTCCCTACATAAACCAAGCATAAGGAGGCAAACAACCCAGGGAAGGGTAATCATGCTGAGAGTAGAAGCACTTATTATAAATAATTACCATGTAATTATCCACAACTTTCCTGGAGTCTGCAGCCCTGAGGCTATTCTTAGGAGGTGCCCCTTCCTCACCTATAAGCAGACTGAACTGCCTCAGTTTAACCGGCCACGTGTCTGTCTCTTGCAGCTGGGCTACTGTCTCCGTACTCACTTCTTATATAGTGAAGACTTCCGTGCTTACAGGTGAGGTACAAATTAGCTGGGATGTGTGTGGGGTCTGTAAGTGGGTCCACACCCCTTTTTTTAATAGCACAACACCTTTTTGCAGTGTGTGGGTGTAATACATCTGACTTCTTTACTTAAGCAAAGTGCATATCGGGCAAGCTAATGCACTGTGCAAGCTGTGACATTTTCCCATGTGCTTCTGAGCTACATGTTCACTGCCAGTAGTTCCCACTAAAGACAGGTAACAGCACTTAAAAGAAGCACCCACAGAACTCTGGACAAGTGTGTGGAGAGACACAGACACTTCTACAAGGGGCACGATTGCTGACAAGGTTAATCAATTCTCCTTGTTTTCATTCCAGTTCACATTTATCTTAGTGGCAGCAGCTCCAGATGTGAAATCCAACCTCAAAGCCTAGGCAATTGCAGTTGTATTCACCTGCACAGATGTGTAAACAAGCTGTTCAAGTCTTAATTGAACTACAAGGAACCCTGCGAAGCACTGGTGGAGGTTGGTCAGGGGATGCCTTCAGGGGTGTCTAGATGCACTTCAGTGTGTGATGGAGACGGTTGAAACAATACAGTCATAGGACTGTTGTGATCATAATTATTACAGCCAAGATGCTGTTTATTGGCTCTTTATATAGAATAGTATGGTCTATGTACTGTCTTATGTCATTCTTTTAATAATGCTGTAAGATAACTATTATTTTGACCGCAATGGATGAGAAAACAGATTAAGTAACTTGACAAAGGTTACCAGGGGAAAGTTCTAGACTGGAATCTGGGCCTGAATCATACTTTGATCCACCAAGGCTTACCACACCTGTCTTACTCACTTTCCTTGTTACTGACACACATGTTCAACACCTACAATTTAAAGGGGGGAAGTTTATTTTGGACCAGAGTTGCTAGCCATGATTGCCAGTTGCAAGGCAAAAAATGGCACAGTGGAAGAGAAGATGTCATGGTGCAAATGGCAGCGGGTGAAGGGAGGAGCCAGGAAAGGTCACACTGCAGTGACCTGACTCTTTCACCAGACCTCTACCTCTTAAAAGCTACAGCCCCCCCCCCCACGCAGGGTCCTCTTCCTAAAGCCATGCCCTCCAGTGGACAAGGCCTTTGGGGAATATTCCTGATATAAACCATAACAAAACCAGAACCTCCTTGGAATGGCACTGCAGAAAATGCAAGGACAATAAAATCCTCTGAACTGACTAATCTAATATTTAAAATGCTTGTAATCAGAGCAGAAACCTTTGCAATCCATCTTTTTACTCACTTTTCAGTCACCTCAGTGTTCAGTTGCAGCACTTTTCTCTTCCAGAAGTTACATACTTTGATTCATCAACTTAATAGTTCACTACATTTAAATACATTGATTACAGTTATGGACAGTTTGCCAGCTATACCAAAAAACACTAGAAAGTAATGTAGACAAGGAATTCATTTTTCTGTAGCCAAAGACCCACATCAGAATCATCCTTTTGTGCTCCTGCCAGTCCTACCTGCACAGCCATCGGGAAGTAAGCTGCTGCAGGGGTCTCCATGGAGTACAGCTCCTCAGCAGAATGCTCATGAGCTTACTATATGTGTCCCTTCAGAAGCCACGGCCCTCTGGAGAAAGAATGTTTAAAAAGCAAAAAACGTAATACTTAATCAATATGAAGGGACTAGTTTTTCTTTGTCCATGCAGGCTTCGCTGTCCCAGATCCTGTCAATGCATCTCAATATGTCCTTAAGCTGTACCATCCATTCCATAGGGGCTACAGTAGGGTAGGGAACACCACCCAAAGCATTTTCTTCTAGGGACCTAAGAATGTGACCTTATTTGACTGTAGGGTCTTTATGGACATAACTGGTGAAGATGAGGTCCCAAGCCCAGTGGCTGGTGTCCTTATTTGAATAGAGAGGACATGCAGAGACATTGAGGAAAGGCCATGTGAAGGCAGAAGCAGAGAAGGGAGTGGTGCCATTGCAGGGGAAGGAATGCCAAGGATTTCCAGGAGCTAAGAGAAGCAAATGAAGAAGACTTCTTCAGTGCCTTGGAAGGAAGCATAGCCCTGACAACACATCTACTTCCAGTTCACCTTTACTCACTGCGGTAGAGTGTGTTTCTGCTGTCTTGAGCTACGCAGCCATAACATACATAGAACACTACCTCGGGCCTGCGCAAGGGCTTGGTCTTTGTTTGTATTCTCTTTTATGGAGACTGTTCACCCCACCTTGCAAGGTGCTTTACTTTGCCAGCAGAATTACCTTCTTTAAACCCAGATAACCCTCCAAAGACCCATTGATTTAGAAATTCTGTTTTCTAGATTTTTTCCAGAAATAAATATATATCAGTTTTTTTATATGAAACCAACTCTTGGTGAATTAACAATAAGGAAATAATAGAAGCAATGCAAATGACCAAATACTGGAAAATGGTTGAATAAATTATCATACTTTCATACAATTGAACATTATGTAATCATTATGTTTTTGAATTAACTTGTGAATAAAGTTGGGATATAAATGCTTTTGAATTAATTTGTAATATAGTTGGGATATAAATGCTGTTAAAAGCAGGATTAACAACTCCAGGTAATAGAGTTTCAGTTTTGTTTTAAACATTTGTTTGTAGAGCTAAAAGTTTAGACAAGAAGATATGTTTGGTTATCTCTGAGGAGTCACTATGGAATTTTTATCTGATCTTTGATATGGCCTTACACTGCTGTTAAGAATCATACAGTATTTCTGGGCATGGTGGTTCATGCCTATAATCCCAGCACTTGGGAGGCAGAGACAGGAGGATTGCTGAGTTTGAGGCTTGCCTGGGCTACATAGTGAGCTCAGAGCTAGCCTGAACTACAATGTGAGACCCTGTCTCCAAAAAAAAAAAAATTAAAGAATCATACATTATGTTCATAATTTTAAAAAAGACAAATAATGTATCGTTTAAAAACTTCAGAAATCATCTGGTACAGTGGCTCTCAAACTATTTAGACCTTATCTCATAGGAGGGAATACAGTTTGCATCAAGACTATAATAGTATGAACAATTTACACACATGAAATTGTCCAAGTCCTGATCCCTGGAGTCTGTGAACATGTCACTTTACAGGTCAAATGCAACTTTGAGATGGGATAAAACTAAGGATTTATAAATAGGAAGATGCTCCTGGATTATCCAGGCAGATGAGGTGTCATTACAAGAACCCTTATACAGGGGAGTTCCAGAAAGAGTAGGAGGAGAAGTGAGGACAGAGCAAGAGGCTGCAATAAAGAGGGCCCAAGAGCCAGAGAATATGGGCAGCATCTAGAAGGTGGAAAAGCAAGGAACTAGATTCTCACCTGAAGCCTCCAGGAGGAGCACAGCTGCTGAACCCTCGATTTCACGGATATGACTTCAAAACTATAAGAAAATAAATGTGTGTTTGAGTCACTACATTCTAGTAAAAATTGACCAGCTGTCTTAATTACTTTTCTCTCACTGCTGAGACAAAATATCCAACACTCAAAGTTAAAAGGAGAAAGGTTTATTTGGCTCACAGTACATAGAGGTTTCAGGCCATATTGGCTGGCTCCAAGGCTGGGTGGAACACAGCAGAGGGTCAACAATTCATGTTGCCCACACAATAGCTAAAGAAGTAAAGGAACCTTAGCAACAGCTTTCTGCACCTTTTACCTTATCCTGCTACCAGGATTAGGGTGGTGCCAAACCAATCAGTGTACTAGTTTACAATCATACGCCATTAATCTCAGCATGACACAATAGAAACTCAGCTCCTTCTGAAAAAAACCCACACGTATGAACTCATGAGGCTTTGGAGGGAAATCTAGACTCAAATCACAATACCAGCACACAGAAATGCACACTGAAAGTTTTGCAAACATTACTTCCCAAGTTATTTTCTTTCTTACTGCCTTGATGTGAATCGTGGTCCACAGAAAATGTATACATTGAAGCCCCAATTTCCAGTATCTCAGAATGTGGTTTTGTTTGGAAGTAGCACCATTGTAGAACTAACCAAGAGGAAATGAGGCCATTATGTGATTGCTATCTTTGTGAGAAGTGGAACCTGGAAGAGGGAGACAGCCACACCCAGAAGGAAGGTTCAGTGAAGAGACACAGCAGAGGCCCTGTGTATTCAAAGCAGAGAGCGAAGTGATGCTGTCAGCCCAGGGAAGTCTGGGCTGACACGGGAAGAGGCAGGAAAATCCTTCTCTTCTAGTTTCAGAGGGATCATGGTATCATGGGTACCTTAATATCAGACTTCCAGCCTTCACAACTGAAAGAAAATTCATTTCTACTGTTTGGAACCACCCAGGTTTACAGCAGCCCTGGGAAACTAGTATACCTGCTCTATTCTACATTGTTTTCTCTTCTGTTCTACTTAAGAAAATATAGCCCCTAGGCCAGAGATTTAGCTCTGTGGTTCCGGCATCTGCCTAGTAAGCACAAGGTGCTAGATTCAATCCCTGGTAACCATGTGCAACAATGCCAGCCATGGTGACTCATGCCCACAAGCAATCAACACCACATACAATGCTGGATATAGTAGCTCACGCCTGTAATCCCAGCACTTGGGAGGCAGAGGCAGGAGGATTGCTGAGTTCGAAGCTTGCCTGGGCTACATAGTGAGCTCAGGGTTAGCCTGAACCACTACAAAATGAGACCCAATCTAAAAAAAAAAAAAAAAAAGTATAGCCCCAATCTGTCAATTCTGATTGACATCATCTTTCACAGCTCTTTCCATGCCCTTTTCATACTAGACCACTCTAATTTTCTTAACTTCAGTTTTACTTGACCTTGTTCACACTTTACCATGACATTTCTGCCATGAATCATCATTCCAAAAATATGCAGGTTCCAGGACAGCTCTTGGTTTGATCAGTTACCTTTCCCCTCAATTGTTCTTCATTTTTCAATGCCACCTTCATGTCACCTCTGATGAGAGTCTCCTAGCTCTTTAGGAAGGGACTTTTCCTTGCTGTCTGATCCCAGGGCACTCTTTACTGGCCCCAATTACAGCACTTAGTACACTGTATTATGGGATGATTTATAGGTTTCCTTTATCTTCTCCCTGGATGAACTGCAAATTCCTTAAAGGAGGGTGTTTATTTTTTCTTTTATTTTTTAAATGTCTAGAATAGAACCTGGATTACAACAAATTCAGATACAGGATAATATTATAATCTTCCCAGAAAAGGCATCAGTATCTTCTCAGCATTCTCCTGGCATGCTTATCAGGCTGGCCAGAGGTCCTCCTCATTTCATAGACCTTAAATTCACTAGAATTGATTAATCCATTGGATGAATCAAAGAAAAGATATATGATGGGGAAATGAATGAAGATCACTAGTAAAAGGAAGGTATACAGACCATTATCGACAATGTTGTGTTGTGCTACAAACAGTACTGTTCCATTTCACCAGCACAGGCATTCAGGAGGGCTTCCTGGAAGAGGACCTGAGTCATGTGACTTCTGTACACACACAGTATGTGCTTGTGGATTTGTGTGAAGGCCCTGGGACCTTACTATGCCAGGTCACAAAGGTTTTCAATTCGCAGTTTACAGCACTGTCCCAGCAAGACTGTTACCTTGTCCTTAAGAGACCTGGAAATCTGCCACTGACTTGGCCTCCTTATGGATGAAAGTCCTTTTCAGACATCTTGCCTTAGGAGCAGAGACTTTTCACTTATATGGAACATCTGCTCTGCAAAATAGTTTTCTTCCACCTATCACCTTATCTAAAATTTAACCTATGCAGAATTTCCCCAAAATTTTCAATTGTCTTCACATCAGCTCCCACAAACTCTCACTCATTTTTACGTTACATCATGAATAATGATTCTTAAAAAGCTTACACCATACAGAGTGAGGAAAAATTCAATACACCAGTCAGGTCCCATCTTTGCTTTCAACATCACAGTCCTTCTGCCTTGGCCACGATCACCCTGGTGCTGAGAAAAATGTGCTTCATGTCGAGTCTTGAGTCCAGCGTGTTCAGTCATCTGATACAAGCCCTTCTTGAGTTTTTGTCTCATTTCCTTCAATGATTCAAATCTGTTAACAAGTTCTGTCACTTTATTGCTCAACCTCATAGCAATGGTAGAATGGCACATCCCTGACTGGCCTGCAAAAACCATAACTGATTTTCCACCTTTAGTACTTAGTTGGAAATTAATCACTTTTTTATTTTTTTAATTTAATTTAATTTATTTATTTTTTGCAGTACCAGAGATCGAACTCAGGCCCTTATGCATCCAAGGTTGGCCCGTTACCACTTGAGCTAAATCCCTAGCCTAAACTAATCACTTTCAATTGTGTCTCCAGGTCCGTCATGCCATATCCTCTTACCAGAAAAGCTGGCAGTGGATTATACATGCTCAGGAATCATGAGGAACAAAACTACACAAGATTAAATCAAACACAGGGGAAATGACACAGTCAAGAGATGAAGTAAACACCAGATGTACGAGGCTACTACCAACTCAACATGGCACACTGTTTTACACCAAATATCTTCTAAAGTAGGAGTATGCTCTAAAACAGTGATAAAGTATAGTAAACCAATAACATGGGTATTTATTATCATTATTAAATATTATCTACCATGTATAATTGTATGTGCTATACTTTTATATGACTGGCAGTACAGTAGGGTTATTTATATCACCACTAGCATAAACACGTGAGTAATACGTTTTTCTGTGACATTACAATATCACTAAGCCATAGGCAGTTTTCAGCTCCATTATACTTTTATGGGGATGCCATTGTATATGGAGTTCACTATTGACATCATTATGCAACACATGACTGTATTTTAATAAATGTAATTTTTCTTTTAGTGAATGCATACTATTTTTTATTCAGGGGACCTGAAGCAAAATTAAAATGGAAATGTATTATTTAACATTCATAAACCTAAATGATTGTGAATTAAATTTAAATTTTCACAGGATGTTTTTGTAAGTTGCCAAAAGACACTGTTGAGGTTATTAATACTTCAGTAAGTTTTTTTTTTTTGAGATAGGGTCTCGCTTTGCAGTTCAGGCTGGCCCTGGGCTCACTATGTAGCCCAGGCAAACCTTGAACTCAGCAATCCTCCTGTCTCTGCCTCCCGAGTGCTGGGATTACAGGTATGAGCCACCACGCCTGGCTTCAGTAAGATTTTTGATACACCCTGTTTTTAAAGAATGTTAAAGTATGTGTTCATTCTGTGTTGACTATAAAATTCATCTTGGTTTTTCCCTTTATAGCCTGTATTTGGGGCCCAGCTATCCTTGGCTAGTAGCTGCCCTTGTATTTAGCTCCTAAGGGCCCTTTCCAGGGCCCATGTGTATATGTTGCACTTCTGACTCTTAATTGGCTGCATTTCCAGTAGTGTGAGGGTCTATGGGAATATGCTCTCTGTGACCCCATCCCCAAGTCCGTACCTCCCCAAACCTGAGTATCCAGGGTCATGAAATGCTCTTGCCAAATGGCACTGTATCTGGTTCAAGGGTTCACACACCAGCAGCTGTGTTGTCTCCCAGCAATTATATTCCTGTGGCCAGACAACATTTTCTTTGTTCTTCTTACTGTGGACCAAGAAGTCTTTAGGGGTGGCTCCTCTGAGAAGCCGCCCTGAGCTCCCATCTGTGGGCTGGTGCCCTGCAGCAAGGGAAAGGTGGCTGCAGCCTGAGCTGGAAACCAGCTCTCCGTGCTCCACCATACTGAAGGACAGAACATCATGGAGTTTGAACCTGGCCTTAACTTTTAGTATTTAGGTATTTGGCTTATGGACCTCTATTTATACTCTTACATTGGGCCCTGCAAACATTAAAGGTAGGTTGTTCTTGGCCTTAAAGAAAAAATTTCTTTTTTCCCCACCAAAACCTTTTTCTCCATAGAGATTAGTAGGTAGAAAGTACTTCCACACATAATTAGGAGGTCAAGTGATGGCTGGAGTCACTGACCACAGTATTAATGTGTTGTTCTCATTTAGTCCTTAGGGATTAAAACTCAATAGGGTAGGCACTTAGGAGAAAAGCAAGCTACAATGACATTAAGTAATTTGCTTCAGGCCACAAAGCTGGTATTTCAGTTAGTTGCATAATAAAGTCCCCAAGATTGGAAGTGGCTTAAAACAGTAGTGATCTTTGCTCCTCTGGTTGATAGGGCTGGGCTGGTACTGGCCACCTGGCAGCTGCACTTAGCAGAACAGGAGGGACTGGAAGTGGAACAAGGGCTGCTCTACTTGCCTCCCAGGTGGTGCTTCCGCCTCTGGCAAAGATTTTGCCCGATTTTGTCTTGTCTGCTCACCACTTGCACTCGTTTGTGCCATAAATCCTGCTCCGCGTGTCCGGTGGCCTGTTCCTGGGAACCTGGTGGTGATTACTAATGCTCACCCTGGTTACAACCAAGTGATGTGAGCCCGAAGAGCTTTGTTGGCCTAAGTCTGTTTTCCACTTACAGAATGGGGATAATTATAGTCAGAATACTTAAGGTTGTATAAGATTCCAGTGCAATAATGCAAGAATAACTTGGCACAAGGTTAACATGTGCTCACCATAAATGTGATTGGGTTGTAGCTGATCAATGAAGGCATGCTGAGTTCTTCAGTGGGAATATAACACTACATAGTTTCCCGGCAAACACAAGGCCTGCCAATAGAGAAGGGAAGTAATTTCAAAAATTCTATAACAGCAGCTTTTAAAAAGTGGGAGAACAAATAAAAAAAAAACAACAACCAAAGAACAAACCAAGACACCCACACAACAAGAGGGCTGAGCTGCTTTGTTAATTTTTATGAGTCCACCCTGGGGCTGTTTGCATCTTCAGGATGCAAAGTGCTGACTGGACTCGGGTCAGGTTTCGGAATCTGGAGGTGGGGACATACCTTTGGTTCGACAGGTCCGGGTCACGTGAGCCTAGAGGACCCTTTTAAAACCTGCGTTGTGCTGGGTCCTGGCCACCAGAGGGGAGGCCCTCTCCGTCTGACTGGAACCGCGCAGGGTCCGCCACCGCGTGCGTCCGTCCGTCCGTCCGCGCGCGCCGCGCCCCTCCCAGCGCCACCTCCGCCGCCCTGAGAGCTGCCCGCCCCGCCCCCCGCGCACTCCGCGGTTCCGGACACCGGGGGCTCCGGAGCCTTCAGCGGCCCGAGGTGAGGAGCGCCCTGGTGCCGTTGGGACCAGGTGGTCTTGGCGTCCCGGCTCGTGGGATGTTCAAGTTGGAGGAGTGGGGATGCTCTGCGCTCCCCCAGGCGAGGAATCCCCCAAAACCGCCAGGCATAACTTGAGGTGGTCGCAGGCCAGGTGCTTCTAGGCCAGGAGGTGACGTTGCTCCAGCAGCCCTTTGTGAGGAATGACCAGGCTACCTTCCTCCGTCCTCTCTGTGCTGAGGCGAAGGGGAAAAGCGCATCCTATTCCTTCCTGGGTGCCTCTCCCAGGGCTGTTTTTATTCGTGGAGGAGGAAGGTTCTGGAGAGGAGAAGCAGAAAGTGCTTTGCTTCAGTTTAAGGGAAGGAGGGAAAGCAGAGAAGGAAGGCAATGATGCTTCTTGGGGTGTGGGGTGAGAAGAGAAAGAGAGGCACAGGGGGAAGGGGTCAAAGCAGCTCCCTCCAGGGTGGATTCGGTCCTAGGGTCCTGGCAGGTCAGCTTAGTGCTGCAGAAAAACTGTCTTCGGCTTGTGTATGGATTCACACTCAGCTCTGGCCTTGCTAGTTGGCCAGACCTGGGGTGAGTCATTTTAGTCCTCCAGACCTGGGGGTCTCCATCTGAAAGACAGAGGTAATGACAAGAATTCTTTTTAAATAGAATTGTTATAGTAAGAATAGAAACAACATAGAAAATCAAGCTGGGACAGGTTTTCCAGGGAAAGGTTTTTCCTTGAGTTGTAGTTAATGATGCAGTCCGCGGTGAAGACTGAACAAGCAAGGTTTGAAACGTGGACATCTATCGTTGCGTGACTCGTGACTTCTGAGCAGTCACCTGTTGGTCCTCAGCTTACTCTACCGTCCCAGTGGGTCCTCAAGGGAACTATTTGGGTGCTGGAGCTTGACTGCCCTGAGCAGGAATGCAGACTGCAGTAAACACAACTTGGGCGACGTTAGGGAGGTTTCTTTTCTTCAGGTTCAACTTCTCATCGTCGAATGCAGAAGGCATTCACTCATGCCGGTCTTTCCTCGGGCACCTTAAATGAATAACTGAGTTCTGTCATTTTGTGTGTGCGGAATGAATACAAACAGATCATTTTAATCCAAGGAGAATGAATTTTATTTATTTTATCTATTAAGGATACTGCTCAAAATGAGATTTGGAGTCCTTTTGGTAAAATGTGGTGCACTGGGTTTTCCAGGCATGTAAAAATCTGGTGAGCTGTCCTTGAGTTCCAGGACCTTAGGTGTGTGCCCCATTAGTGAAAACACAGTGGAAAGCCTTCACAATGCACTGCTAGTGTTTCTGGCAAGAAGCTGATTCATTTAGCGTTTATGGGAGTTGATTATTTGGGAGGGACATAATTGATTTCACAATATATAGGAATTCATTTTATAAACCAATTTCTACTAGGCTGATTTTGTAGCTTAAGATATAAGTGGTTTTCAATTGACAGTTTTAATGACTTAAACCAATGTTAAGAAAGCCTGATGGGGTTTACCAGTTGACACTCTACAACGTAAGAGCAAGCAGAAAACAGAATGACTGAAATTTGTAATGAATTTGTTTTTGTTTTTGCAATTGTATTATTTGTTAGAAGAAAAATTATTGCCCTCGTACATGCAGAACAAGACAGTGAGAGGAAGGGCATATGTCCTGCCTCAGATGGCATGAAATGACTTTTTATTAGCACCCAGATAACCAAAGAAAATAATTAATGACTACTCTTAGTAGGAAATATAATTTTGTTTAAAGAGCAAACATCATTATTTTAGTTTAACATTCTCAATAATTTTGTAATATGGAATTTTCATGGACTGAAGAACATTTAAAACAACTTAAGTAGGAAAGTTTTTCATAAAGGTGCCTCTAGAATAGAGTCACTAATATCTCTATTTTTAAAAGAGAAGACTGGGGAGTGGCAGCTATAGCCTAGAATGCAGAAGGCATGGGGTCCATCCCTGGTGCCACCACACAAGAGTTGTATTAGCTCGGGAGAGTGGGCAGAAAACTGAAAAGAACTATACTTTTCCAGCCCAAAGCAAGAATGGAGTTTGAACATTTATGTGTGAATTACAAATTCAGAGTCAGGTAAAAATAGACATATTCATAGGACAAGGGTGAAATACTTTTTCATTCAATTTAGTCTTCTAAGCATAACTGAGATAAAACCAGGGTACCAAGATCTCTCCCCTCCCAGGAGACACTGCAGGTATAACCTTAATACCAAGTCAGTTCCTTTTCCTTTACTTACTGCTTTAACTCAGAAACTGGAGCCAGCATGGGAATAGTGAGGGGGAGTGCCTCTGGGATGCAAAAGCAAATTCTTAGCATCTTATTTCTCCAATACAGTTGGGGCTTATCACTTAACATTTTCTCTGTAGTCTAATTTTAGGTAGTGGTTGTCTTAAATTGCCCAGATTTTGGTTACTGGCCAAAATACTTAAGCATCCTGGAGCTATTCCTTCCTTTTCTTCTGTTTTGAACTACATCCTCATAATTTGACTCCCAAAGACTTGTTGGCCATTTTATATCTGTGTGGTCTTTGGGAAACAGTTAACCCAGTTTCCATGAGATGCATTCATGCTCCTAAATATCATGATGAAAATGTTCACACATTCAGAAAAGTTGAAACAGTTTAAAGTACATACCAGCTCCCCCCACGTTCTGTTATTGTTCAACTATTATTGGTTGGTTCCTACCATTTGCCTGGATCTGTGCTTAACAAAGCTCTAAAAACATATACAACTAAGTACAATTTGTGGAAAGGGAAAGGTTTTGATTTGGGCCTAGAGCATAGTTTGTGAAGGAATCATGTGGCTTTTTTCTGGAACCTTATGTTGGAGTTAGACTGTGGAGGACACTAGATTTTAAGTGTTTCTGTGTGTTCCTGGTTACACAGGCAGGAGCCACTGAAGGCATCTGAAGATGAGATTGTCTCATATTTTCCCTGCTCATTGCAGCATCAGCATGAAGTTGTATTAGAGCGGAGAGGATCTGAAGTCTGAGGGAAGGGGTGGGAGGCTTTGTAAATGTTATAGAGCAAGTAGGGGTTGAATTGTGAATAGAATGGATTGCAGAGAGGAAAAAGGAAGAAGGATGGGGTTTGGAGATTGATTTGACCTGAAGATTCTTGGTATGGGATTCAGGTGTCAGCAATAATCATGTGGTCACTCTATCAGGAAATCAGGAAGAGAAGCTTAAAGGAATCGTACAGTTTTGGTTACAGACTCCATGAAATTTGAAGGACCATGTGATCCACAAGTCAGCTGAGAGTGGGATATTGTCCCAAAATGTCCAACAGCAATGGCAACACTGAACAAACATGGGGACCACAGTGATGCTCAGGGGCGGCTGAATGTGAATGTAAACAGGGAGGAAAAGAATAAGAACTGGAGGAAAATCTGCCTGTATAAAGTTTTCAGAACAGAATATACAGGTATTTATGACTAATGACTGATCTATCTAGTGTTAATGCAGCTACAATTCTCCTAATAACTTCAAAGAGTTACAAATTATAAAAACCTCTATGCTAGTGAAATGGAGTAAGTCTCTTCTGCTCCTATTGTGGGAGGTGTCAAGGTTTATCTGAGAATGGGGGAAAGAAGCTAGAAAGTGACATTTTCATATAGGACTTTTAACGCATATTTCAAAATAGGAAGTAATGTAATATTGTGAATTTGTCTTTTCACAAGGCAATTCCTATTGTATCTGGGAAATATAACAACATATCCTGACGGTGATCATATTTTCCAATGCAAGATTTAGGTGTGGCATTTTTTCTGGATGCATGATCACTGAGGCTTTATCCTAACAATCAGCAACCCAAACTCTCCCCTCCCTTTCTACTTAGTACTATAGTAAATGTCCTACATGGTGAATAAGTAAATATTCAGCTCTGTAAACTGATTTTATTATAATTACCACTGGCAAGGCAAAATAAATTAGATTTATTTAGCACCTGCTCTGTTGCCAGGGACCATTGTAAGGACTGTCTTTTGTCTCGCCGAAGTTCCAGATATGTCTTTGTATGAGTATAATCTCACATACCCTCTCTGCCACAGTCAAAACTAGTGTGGTTTAGGTTCAGAATGCAAGTGCTTTCTTAAAGTACAGAGTTTTGAAGCAGCAGGCACCACATGTAAAGCATCCTTCATATTCTTTCTAATGAACTTCATCAACTTCCCAAACACCTACTATGTGCCAAGCATTTTGTTACAAGTTGGCACACATGGTTTTCTCACTGTGGCTGCTCTAATTTGGGAGGTTGTTCCATAGGGACACCCAGAACAGAGTTGCCCAATAGGTTATTAGTGGTAGTGTGTCTTCTCTCCTGTTATGTTTTAATCCCACTTCATGAACTGTGCACAAAAAGCCAACCTTTCTGAAAAATATCCCCCATTAAAACTGATACAAAGACCAGGAAACCTTCCTTCTTCCTTCAGTCTAACAATCACTTCATTAGTTCTTAAGATCTTGCCTTCTACTCTCTGCTGAGTTTTTCTGAAAGGGTGAAATCTAGGAAGGCTCTTTTTTTGTTGTTTGTTTATCTTGCTAACCTTGTGCCTTTTGCCATCACTCTACTTGTGTCACTTTGCTTTTATTTATTTTCCTTCCATTGTGAGCCTTGGAGCAAGAACAGGGTTAGGATATACAGCTGATGGCAAGATCACCCTGGCTAACTGTGGCAGCCATAAAAATTGTACAGTTTCCTGAATCTTTTTTTTTTTTGAGACAGGGTTTCTTTGTAGTTCAGGCTGGCCCTGAGCTCACTGTGTGGCCCAGGCAAGCCTCGAACTCAGCAACCCTTCTGCCTCTGCCACCCGAGTGCTGGGATTACAGCGTGAGCCACCATGCCTGACACTGTGGTATGTGATACTAGGAATCAAACTCTGGACCTTGTGCTTGCTCAGTAGACACCAGAACCATTGAGCTAAATCCCCTGAATCTTTTGCAAGTAACCAGTTGCATAGTGAGCAATAGGATTTGCCTTTCAAATGGGGTCAATCAGTCAATGAGAATTTAACAAATACAATATTTGTCTTACTGATTGCAGAACTGAGTCCCTGAACTTTTTTATGGCGCTCACTTGGTTTGCCTGGAGTTATTAGTTGTCCTGCATGTTTGTTTTATTCTAGAATGTGGTTTCTCTGAAAGAAAGTCTGGTCTCTTTTCTTAAATTTAATTTAATTTTTTTTTTTTTTTTTGAGACAGGGTCTCGCTTTGTTGTTCAAGCTGGCCCTGAGCTCACTATGTAGCCCAGGCAAGCCTCAAACTCAGCAATCCTCCTGTCTCTGCCTCCCGAGTGCAGGATCACAGGCGTGAGCCACCACGCCGGGCATTGTGGTATGTGCTATTGACGGCTGGTGGGCTTGAGTCACCACGCCCAGCATTCTATGTGGTTACCGGGATTGAACTCAGGACCTTGCACTTGCGAGGCAGGCGCCGGAACCACTGAGCTAAATCTCCAGCCCAGTCTGGTCTCTTTTTTACCTTTTACTTTCCCTTAAGTTTTGTCTCTCACTCTGCGGCATGTGCCCAGAACATCCTAAATGAATTGTTAAAGGAGACAAAATTATTTGCATGAAAAACAGACCAAGAAATACAGTTGTTTAGTACTGAGAGAGGTTAAGAAGTATGCAAAAGAATACTTAACTGAGGAAAAGCTGTTAGCTCCTCTGTTGAGCAGCAAGAAACAGAAAGTGAAAGACAAACCCACTCTGAAGTCTGTCTGGACCCTCTGATGTAAAGTTTGCATTTCACACAAAAAGAGAGAAGCAGCCATAGCTAATTGTGAAAATGAATAGTGTTCCCGCCTGGATTTCTTGATGAAGATTATTATTAGCAAGCAGCAAATCAACTGGAGATAATTTGTTTTGTATTGCTTTGTTTTCTAAGTACTGAAATGTAAAATTTACTTGGCTTGGAGGAGAGTGACCCTCTTGTGTGACTGTGACTGAGGGACTTCTTGAGCTGGCAGATGGCCACACTCCCTGTGAAACCATCATTTTTCCCACAATGCACCGTGTACTCACACCTGATGTCTGCCAAATCCAGACTTTGTGTTCAGAGAAAATTGCTGACACGAGAATTTGATGCGGTAGTTTTATTTTATTTTATTATTTTTTTTTGTAATCCATGCTCAGAAAACAGGTGGTTGAACCAGTTTTGTAGCATAGACTCTTTCTTGGCTAACTGGCATTACTAACGCTGACAAAATATGCAAATTCCGATGTGGAAGTTTCTTGTATCAAGGTGATCAGCATGAATCATCAACATGACTCAGGTCTGCAACAAATTTTTCTTGATCTTTTTGACCATCGTTCAGAATTCTAGAAATTCCAATCTGGGAGAGGAATTATGGGAATTACAGGGACCATCTGATCCTTGGAATTGACAAGTGAAGTGTCTGAAGTCCAGAGGGAGACATATTGCCTTATCCAAGGATGCACCTGTTGACACAGTAAGGGCTGGGACTTCAACCTCTGCACGTGTAGGAAGTTGGCAGAGGGTTTTCCTGCATGGCTTGGAACAATATGAAGAGCCACAACTTTTACTCCGTGGCCCAATATTACTATCTGACTGTTTCACATTCTCCTTAATGTTGGTGTTTCTCCATTTATCTTCCAAGTAGAATGTTAAACCCACTGGCTAAGTGTAGGAATATACTCGTAATGATACAAGTTTTGTTAGCTGATCTGTAGCAAGAAAGGCCCACATCCCAAAGGAATGGAAAACTAGGAAGAAGCCTCTGAAAGTTTGGCCTGGTGCTGTGTGACTTGAGAGGGAACAAGGGAGAGGGAACCCAGCTGCAAAGGGAATTCTGCAACTGACTTTCTCAGCCATCTCTCTTCAGGAGTGATGCACAAAAGTATATAACTGGTAGGTAAACAGCAAATACTCAGAAGAAAGAATAACCAATCACTTTGCAGTGTGGCCTTGCTTGGGTATGTAGAAATATTGCTAGTGTTCTGTTGGACACATCTCAGTCTAATTAGCAGCAAGGCTGATCTGTGAGGGATCTGTGAGAGGTGAGCAAACTATATGGTGAATGCCTATGTTGCTTAAGAATTCCAGTAAAAGACACATTGCCTTTAGTCCTTCTCCTGTTTGCTTCAAACCACTTATCCCATCATTATTGCTGCTTCCTGAAGCAGTTCTGGAAATCATCATTTGTGAATGTCTTTATGAGGCTTGATCAAAAATACAGTAAATAGCGCCGGAGGATTGGCTCAGTGGTTCCGGAGGCTGCCTCACAAGCACAAGGTCCTGAGTTTGATCCTCGGTAACCACATACAATGCTGGGCATGGAGACTCACGCCCACCAGCCATCAACGCCACATACCACAGTGCCGGGCGTGGTGGCTCACACCAGTAATCCCAGCACTCGGGAGGCAGAGACAGGAGGATTGCTGAGTTCAAGGCTTGCCTGGGCTACATAGTGAGCTCAGAGCCAGCCTAAACTACACAGCAAGACCCTGTCTCAAAAAAAAAAAAAAATACAGTAAATGTTTCCAAATGCTATCCGATAGGATGTGCACTTGTAAAAACATTATAGACTGTCCTTATCTGTTTTATTCACAGGATAAAAAGGTAAACACTTTGAATGAATTCAGGGCATCAGTGCAGCCATGACAGTGCAAATTAAGACACTCAAGAGAGGACTTCAAACGATGCTGCATAAAGTGGCAAGAACAATGCAGTGTGTTGGAAGTCAGGCAGATATTTTGAGGAAGATGAATGGCAGTGTGCCTTTTACTATAATATTATTTTTAAATTTAAAGATTCATGGTTTTAACCACACCTTGTGTATTCTGATTCCCTCTCTCTCAAACACCGCACATGCACATATACACACACATACACAAATGTCAGCTAAACTCATGGTACAATCAAGTAGTGGGAAATCTTAGTTAATGATACTGCCCTCTACCTAGATCATCTAAATCAGATCTTGTAATTTTCCTAGATTCTACTCATGGGCTTCTGCTAATTTTCCCTTCTTATTGTCTTCCAGTCTGTCCTGTTCATTTTATGCTGTTCTCTGTCCTAGTTCAGGCTCCCGTATGTATATTCTGGATGACAGTAAGGCTTAACTTTCCAGTTTTAACCCACCCTTATACTGTGGCCTTGGTTTTCTTTTCAAATTATCAAGCCCTTTATGAGTTCCTAATTATTAGAGCATGAAGATTCTTAGCTCATCTTAGGATATCTTATCAATCAAAGATGCCTTCTTTGAAATCCATTCGGCTATTTCCCCATTTCTTATTTTTCTCCCTCTGTAGTGGTTACCTGTTGCTGTATACCACATTGGAAAATGATATAAATCCATTGACCCTAAAAAGCGAGACAGCAGGAAAGGAGGTAAATGCAAAAATTCCTTTAAGGAATAAGGTCACACTGGGAAACTAGCTAGCAGATATGCAATAGTCAAGTGATGAGAAGAGTCTGGATTAGGTCACAGCAGTAGGATTAGAGAGGAAAAGGTGAATTTGATTCAGTTGGTAGATTGGCTGTGAGAAGACAACAAGAAATAGATAAAGCTGGGTCATCCTGATTTTATGTCTTTAGTACTTGACTGGAAAGGTTTATTTCCAGCCAAGACAGAACGTAAGGAAGGAAAAACAAGTTTAGAAGATGATAGTAAATATTTAGCCTTTTATTCTTAATTACTTTTGATCTATGCCAATAAACAGATATGTGAAAAAGCCAAATGATATAAATCTCAGTAAAAAATTGTTAATCTTCTTACCCTCTTCATCTTTATCTTGAGAGGTCTTCCTATATATCATGTATTAATTCTAGTATTTACTTCCAAATTTCTGTGTAATCTATTCAGTCTTTTTTTTGTTTTATTGGTTTTAGAGCTGTACTTCTTACTAATTTGAAGTACTTTCTATTCATTTGTATTTAGTAGGGTGAGATTCAGGACTTTTATATCTCCTATCTCTCAACTTTACCTTGCATCTTGTCTAAATGTTTACAGATTTTTTGGGGCTAAAATTAGTATCTAATGTTTGCCCTATTGTGTAAGTATTGCTCAGTGCTGGGTCAAGTAGCTTACTGTAGTTGCAATTTCTTTCTTGTACAGTTCTGTAGACTTCATTAAATTAATAGCCACCTAGTTGAGGGTTATTCTAAATGCCTTTAAAAACAGTATTCTGTTGTTTACTAAGTGTAATATCTTCCTCTCTTGTTTCCTTAAGGATATATGTGTGTATATAAATTTTATTTTTCCAAAGAGTTATTTTGCTGCATGAATTGCTGTTTTTTTTCTGAGGCATTTTCGTTTTGTTTTGTGCCATATAGTTCTTTTTGGATTTTTTTTCCAAGTTGGAGACTTTCCTTTGATTCCTTATAGTCTGCTGATGTGTGAGAAACTTACACTAGTTGGAAGCTTCATCATGTGGAAGGGACCTGTCAGCAGTTAGAGGGGATTGGTGAATTCCAAGACATTTCAGTGGAAGACACCACATGCCTGTCTGTCTTTGTAAATTCTTTCTCTAAGAAGATTCTGTTACTGCAGAAGAGAATCATTTGGTCTCCTGCATAGGGTGAGAATATAGGCAGACAGTCCTTATTGCCAGCTTTCTTAGTGATAGTTGTTCCAGGACTGGGGAATAGTAGTGTGTAGACTTTCTCTTAGTTTTCAGTACAGAGTCTTTCCTTGCTGTTTCTCGTATACCTAAGACTAGAGTGTTTCTGGAGAAATTTTTGAAGAAACACTTTTCTATAGACTAAGTCTCTTCCTCTTATAGTAGCATGAGGAGGGGATCTGGGGACCAGTATATTGTTATAGACTTCACCAATTTCGCCTTGTTTAGATTCCTGCTTTGTGTTTACCTTCTGCAGTGTCCAATACTTTCCATTTTTTAAGCTTTTCTGCAGTTCTGAAATGTGAGCTAGCTAGCCTGTTTGTCATTTATATTCTGCGTTTATTCCTTGCAAACCATTTGTTTATTTTTTTCATCTAACAACAGAAATTTAGTCTGCCTCAGTTCCTGTTGTCTGTTCTGTTTTCTTAGGGCACAGAGTTTATATGTTTTAAAAAAAACCTTTACTCAAATTGCATGGAGGTTTCCTGTAAAAATAAGAACAAATGAATGTGCTCGGTTCACCATATTTAGCAAAAGGTTCAGGCAGCATTTTGACATACTGAGAGTAGTAAGGCTGTGGGATGCTAGGTGAAAATGTCCCATAGGCACCAGAAGAGATGGCCCCAAAGCTTGTAAAGAGCTGCCATCCAGAGTAGGGTCAACAGAAAGTACTAATGGAAATGATGACCACTGTGGAGAATGTATGGGTTGAGATAAACTGTGTATCAAGCATGGAATCCTGAGAAGCCCAATATTTAAGGGAAAACCAGGGAAGGAAGAAACTGTCAGGGAAAATTTGAGAAGATCCATGAAGCATAGGGTACAGAAGAAAGAACCCAATAGTTATAAAAGTGAAAGTGTGAACATGTCAAAAAGTCAGTTAGGATAAAGACTAAAGTGTTTCTTTTGAATTGGGAAATAATAGTGACTTCAAGAATGCATGCAGCAAGAAAGTGAAAAATATGTGTGTATATATATATTTTTTGTTTTCAGTCACTGTTGACACAAGCAATGTTAGAGAGTGTTTCAGTGGCTCAAGAACCATACAAGTCTTGCTGTGGACATTATCCTTTTTCTCTACCTCGGATACCACATACTTTAGATTTTAAAAATCTTGAGAGGATCCAAAGACTTTATTGCCTTTCAGTTAGTCATACGAAGATACCTTGTTGTTTTGATTTTAGAGCTCATTTTTCTTGCCTAACTATTAATTGTCATCCAGTATGAGACTTCAAATTCTAGATATGGTTGATGGAGCTGATACTGTTAACCATACATTTGTACAATGATGCATATAATGAAAAGCTTTAGGGTACTCTGTAATGTGAAAGCTCATCTACTTTTGTTTAACTGGAATTTCTCAAACATTTTTCTTTTATCTTGCTGAGCTAATATTCCAGAAAGGACACCATGGGAAATCCTGACTTAAAATAATGATGGAAATATCTTATATAAGAAATCACTTTGGACTGGAGGGTTAGCTCAGTGGTTCCGGCACCTGCCTCACAAGCGCAAGGTCCTGAGTTTGATCCCCGGTAACCACATACAATGCTGGGCGTGGAGACTCACGCCCACCAGCCATCAATACCACATAGCACAGTGCGGGGCGTGTTGGCTCACGCCTGTCATCCCAGCACTCGGGAGGCAGAGACAGGAGGATTGCTGAGTTTGAGGCTTGCCTAGGCTACATAGTGAGCTCAGGGCCAGCCTGAACTACAAAGCAAGACCCTATCTCAAAAAGGAAAAAAAAAAAAAAAAAAAAAAGAAATCACTTTAAGGCTGGGGATTTGGCTCAGTGGTACCACACCTACCTTGCAAGCACAAGGGCCTGAGTTCAATCCCTGGTACCATCAAAAAAATCAATTTTGCTTCCTTTTTGCATTTTTTTGTGGCTATTCACTCAAAATTTTTTGTTGGAGGACTAGTAACCAATTAAAATAGAATTTGTAGAGGATTTGTAACTTCTTCCTTGTATTCCAACATCATTAAAACACCTAGTAATGCTTTTACTACGTACTAGTTTCATGTAGTTGCTGTAACAAAATACAAATTGTCCCACAATCTGAGTGACTTAAAACAACAGAAATTATATCCAGAGGCTAGCAGTCCAAGAAAAATGAGTCAGCATAACACCTCCCTGAAACCTGTAAGAGATCATTTTTCCTTGCCTCTTGTAGCGTTTGGGATTAGACAACAATCTGACATATCTTTATTTTTAGATGCACCATTCACTCCAGTCTCTGCCTCTAATGTTACATGGCTGTCTTCTAAGTGTGTGTGTTTGTGTGGCATTCTCCTTTCTGTATCCCCCTCCTCATTCTATAAAGACAAGAGTTACACTGGAATAAAGTCCAGTGTATTCCACTATGACCTTATTCTAACTTAACTAATTATATTTTAACTTAACTAACAATATTAATCAAAAGGGTCATATTCTGAGTATTAAGGGTTAGGGCTTTAACCTATATTTTGGAGGAATATAATTTATTTCCTAACAAGGTATGTAGTCACTCTGTACCAAAAGGGGGGAAAAATACTTCTGCCATTCTGTGAAAAAGATATGCAGAAACTGCAGAGATTAGTGTTCTACTTGATTACCACTTTCATGGAATCCTAGATCCTTGCTCTTAGAAGCAATGCACTTCATACCACTCGTTCCCATTGACATGTAAGGAGCAGCCTCCAACAGAAAGAATGCTAGTGGGAAAACTGCAGTTTAAATGGCAGGAACTTTCTGAAAAGGCACTTTGGCTTCTAACATCAAGTTGTTCTTTGTTGTTGTTGTTCCTTTGTTTTGCTGTGGTTTGAATGTGTTTCCCAGAAGTCTAAGAATTTAATCTCCAAATCCATGTGAATGGTGATTTGGAGGTGAGGTATTTGGGAAGCAGTTAGGATTAAATGAGGTTGTGAGAGTGGGACTCCCTATAAGAAATGGAAGAGACCTAAACTAGCATACTTGCTTTGTCTCTCCATGTGATGTTCTCCACCATGCTCTTATGCAGCAAGAGCATGGTGGAGAGGCCAGCCAGAAACTGCTGAGGTGCTCTTGGATTTCCCAGCCTTGAAAGCCAACACACAAATGTCTATTCTTTATAAATTACCCATTCTCAAATATTTTGCAACAGAAAATGGACTGTTTCTTTTTTCCTTTCCTCACTCATTATATCTTTGTTGTCTATTAATTAACAAATACTGGTGTATTTGCTTTCAAAATAAAGCTGTTTCTTACCATTTCCATTACTACTCTCTGGCCCCAACCTCTTTTATCTCTCCTGGATAATATGTCTGCCTCCTAACTGGTATCTGGGTTACATTCCTATTCTACCTGCTGATAACAATTAGAGCAATTATTTCATATTGTACACCAGACAACCTAGCTCCTGAAGTGGTCTCCCAGTCTTACTCTATATGCAGAGACAGGACAACAAGCTCCAGCCCCATCAGTCTCTCCCTCAGCATAATGTGCTACTCCCTCTTCCATTCTTCGTGCTCCCACCTACTAACAAGTTTATTTGCACTTCAAGGCCTCTGCATTTTCCTCTAGGGTGATTCCTTCTCATTCACAGCCCATTTACTCAGAGATGTATTTCCTGACAGCTGTTTGTCCAGATTCCTTTCTGAGGACCCACAACCAGGAACTAGAGTAGAGATGTTTCTATAACTTGTTTGTTGAAAGAATAAAAGTCACAATGTGTGTTACGTAGACTTAATATTAAGATTGCATAAGAATGGGGCCGGAGATTTAGCTCAGTGGTTCCCGTGCCTGCCTCGCTAGCACAAGGTCCTGAATTTGATCCCCAGTAACCACATACAGTGCTGGGCTTGGTGACTCACGCCCACCAGCAATCAATACCACATACCACAGTGCCAGGTGTGGTGGCTCACGCCTGTAATCCTAGCACTCAGGAGGCAGAGACAGGATTGCTGAGTTCAAGGCTTGCCTGGGCTACATAGTGAGCTCAGGGCCAGCCTGAACTACAAAGTGAGACCCGGTCTCAAAAAAAAAAAAAAAAAAAGATTGCATAAGAAAAAAGACTTAGCTGGTGAAATATTATTTGTCTTTGAAATATTAAGCAAAAATTTTAACTTTCTATATAACTGTTTAGAAGTTCTGAGTAATTTAATTCTGTAGGTAAATAATACAGTATTTTCAAACCCTGACTTGCAGAGTATATTCGGGGAAATGCTAACAGGGGCTACAAGACAGTCTTTGGAAACTGATAAGAATTTACAAAGTTCATGCTTGAGACTCTTATAAAAAAGAGTAAAAAGAGAAAAACAGAACAAATTTATTTGATATAAGTGATATAGGAGCCTTTGGAATATGAAAATGCAGAGAACCAAGGAAAACTTTATCTATTCATGGATAGTCCTGCAGACTAAAAGAAGACAAGAAAGTAGGATCTAATGTTAATTTTCTGATGGAAGT